>MJUT01033289.1:209023-231070 GCA_002080005.1 Gigantidas platifrons
TGTATATGACCAATTTCATATGTTAATGTCTAATTTTAATTTTCAAATCCCTTTTCAGAACCCCAAAACTTCGATGATTTTCTGGAAATGCAAATATACAGTCGTAGAAATGTCTAATGAATATTCATATCAAACATTCGGAAAAGTAACTTTTACCATTTTCATATAAAACCCCGTAGAACAATGCCATCCGAGACCGTTTATTTTCGCGCTAAAATGGAAACAAACAAATTTTTAATTCTGGAGTTATCTCCCATTGATGTATCGTCGCTACCGCTAGTCCTTCGGGCTAGTGAAGCACTAGGTTTTACTAGTCCAAAAAAACACACACTAAATTGTGATGACCTTCGTACATGTATGATCGCTTTTGTACGATAACATCATTGGCAGTAGGTTTCCTCTTAACAACCTTGCCCGACTTGGCTCCTTCAGTCCACCGAAGCATTGTTGCTACAATAAATCTTAAGACCGGAAAGACCGAAGTACACCGCCACGTGCAGAATGGGAGATAAAGAACGAAAAATAAAAAACATTTTCGTTTGAAAAAAAAATAACTGAATCTCTTAAGATATCCTCATTAGTAAAGTTTAATAGTTCTTTTACTATCTATCAATGGCGATCCACCACGATTTTGACTACGTTGGTAATATTAATACATGTACGTGTTGAAACATTTGGTAATAAGACAGATCAGAATACCGGAACAATGTGGTTTCAGACTGGTTACCCCGACATTAAACTACTAAAGGCTAACAGTTTATTCGTATTTGTTTACAAATAAAATCTGTATGATAGACATTTATTGCATTTGTACCTTTTTCGAAATTTTATCTTTTTTATGTAAAAATCATAGAAAACAAGGTAGGGGAGTAAAATGTTTTACTAGTCTGATCGGGCTAGTGGTAAGGGAAAATTACTAGTCCAAATATCAGTTTACTAGTCTGGGACATCGGACTAGTTGCTAACGTCACAGACTGTTGTTGAAATCCCACCAAAAAGAGACAGCAAGCAATTACAAAATCACTATCAGTGACGGAAAAATACAGTTTACAGTTTACAACTGAATTCAACCCATATACACAATATGCAAGTCAGAAACTGAGAAAGAAACCAAAATTAATAATCAGAATGCGTAAATAGAAGGACAGACAATGCAAAAGAAAACCACAAAATAAAAAGAAGAAAGAAAACTGACAAAATAGTATACAAAATTCAAAAACACAATATGTATGCAACTAAAAAGTAGAGATTGATATTATTATTGGGCGACAGGAACCCCACTAAGAATACGTGAACTCAGGTACACTGTTGTTCCTGAAGAGTAAGCAGTTTTTGCTCTACTAGTGGCACCCATCATGTAATTGGACTATTTTACAAACTTTCTGATACATTTAATTTACATTGAAAATCAATATATTTGTATAGATAAGAAGAGTTTGAAGATACCAAAGGGGTAATCAGAATCTGTAAATTGAAGAAGGACAGACAACACAATGGCCAAAAGAAAAAGAACAAATAACAAACAATGATCCACAAAACATACACATAAAACCAAAGATCGAGTAAAACAAACCCCACTATAAACCATGGTGAACACGGTGCTCCGGAAGGTTAAGCAATTCCTGCTCCACTAGTGGCACCCATTGTGTTAATCTAGTTGCAAAGCTGGTGATAAGCCATGAATGAGGAAAGGACCAGAAAGTGTTTACGACAAGTGGAACATAATCTGTGGTCATTTGTGACACAGATATTCCATAGCGGTCAACCAAGTCATGGTGGCGACGGTAATACTTTCGAAGTGATGACTTCAACTTAAAGTTAACCGATAGGAACCCTTGGTTCAGTAACTTCCTTGTTAGCAGCAACTTGAGCTCTTTTATTATTAAATATTAATTTAATTTATATTGAAGGTATCAACTTCAACAAGGATTTTGGACAACATATCTTGAAGAATCCATTGATAGTGACTAGTATGGTCGAAAAGGTAACATGTCATATAAATTCAGCATCTTTGTTTGCATGACATTGAAATTTTGATGGGATAAAATGCACAGTTTTCTAATATGAACGTATTTCCCGAATGAATAATACAAGTAACATTTTTCTGTTATTTTAGCATTTCAATAAGTTTTTTTTCTCAGCTGTCACTGAATTTAAAATGTAAGCATATATATATTGCTCTTCTGAATGAGGCAATAGGAGGGACAGTGTTAATGATGTGAAATCAGCAACAAGAAAGACCGGGGGGTGGGTAGATCATGAATTACCTCCCCTGGTTTTTGAAATATATAATATAAATATTTATTGAAACTGTTCAAATCAAGGAAAGATTTTAAAAATAATACAGTGCACCATTTTTCTTTTTTTTCTTTTATATCTTTTCCCTGATAAAATTCACGGTTCTCCAAAACAAAATTTGTATATTATTTTATACTAATAGTGGGTTAGGTTTATAGTGTTTAATGCAGGTTTCAACAATATTTCAGTTACATGTATATCATGGCAGTCAGTTTTATTGGTGGAGGAAACCGAAATTCCCTGAGAAAACCACTGACCTGCCGCAAGTCACTGACAAACTTTATCACACATATGATAATATTGTATCGAGTAAGATTTGTTTAACTGATTTTTAAATTATTGACTGTAAGTATGTTATAAACTTTGTATGTACTGTAGTTTTGTGTTACATTCTTTCAGGCAGCTTTAAGACCAACAGATGTAGTATTAGAAGTAGGTCCAGGCACGGGTAACATGACTGTTAAACTATTAGAAAAAACTAAAAAGGTAATCTTTCTTTTAAAAAATGCTATCTCTAAGGAGTTGAAAGTATACCCTTTTGATTTCTTTCAATTAGAAAAGATTTTTTCACCACTATCCTAAATTTATAGACATTTTGTCATGATGATGTTTATATTTTTGTATGAAATATGTTTTGTCATGCTTTTATTCACAGTGGTATACGCAACGCTGGTGTAATGGTTAGCATGCTCACCTTGAGTGCAGTAAATTGTGGGGTTCGAGCCCCGGTCAAACCCAATGACTATAACATTGGTATTTGTTGCTTCTCTGCTAAGCCCGCAGCATTAAGGACAAAGAGCAAAGACTTATTGGCTTGGAATCAAGATAATGTGTCTCAGTGGGGAGACATGTCCACTTGCAGACTGTTTTTTCCAGTGAGATAGCAAGTATAAAAATCCAACTAAGCATGTTAGTCTAGTACAAAGGAGACTTCATCATTATCTTATTGAACATTAGCTTGTTCTTGCCATGATATAGCTGAAAAATTACTCACAATGGTATATACATGGTAAAATATGTTTTTAACAATAAAATTAAAATGTACATGCTGGTACATGTTAAAAAAATGTCCTAAGAAAATATGTCTGTTTGTTATAGGTACATCAAGGTCTACCTTAAAAAAGAACTTTTACTGAAATAGAATGTTGCTGTCTGTTGGATATGATTAAGGTTTTATTCATTATTTTTAAGGTTATAGCATGTGAAATAGATCCAAGACTAGCTGCAGAATTACAGAAAAGAGTTCAAAGCACGTAAGTTTAATATAAGTTGACTGTAATAATGTAATGACTTACATTTCCAATGGCTTCGGTTGTTAATTGTCATTTCTGTGTTACTTGAAGCAGGTATGTGGTTTTCTCTGGTTTCCTACACCAGTAAAATTGACCAGACCGCCACGATATAACTGAAATATTGTTGAAAGTGGCACTAAACACCATAAACCTAAACCATCATTTCTATGTTCAGAAGTTTTAGATTTGACAAGGGGGTGGTTTATATTGTTATTGTTTAGTTGGGTTAGGGTTACCAGACTTGACTCTATTAGTAACACAGTGGGTGTTTTGTTCGAGACAGTAACTGATTACGCTATGTAAGCACCTGGGTTCTTGATGAGGTTCATGTTGTTAGACAGGAACTGATTACGCTTTGTAAGCACCTGGGTTCTTGAGGTCCATGTTTTTAGAGACAGGAACTGATTACGCTATGTAAGCACCTGGGTTCTTGATGAGGTCCATGTTGTTAGACAGGAACTGCTTACGCTTTGTAAGCACCTGGGTTCTTGATGAGGTCCATGTTGTTAGAGACAGGAACTGATTACGCTTTGTAAGCACCTGGGTTCTTGATGAGGTCAATGTTGTTAGACAGGAACTACTTATGCTTTGTTGAGCGCCTGGGTTCTTGATGAGGTCCATGTTGTTAGAGACAGGAACTGATTACGCTTTGTTGAGCACCTGGGTTCTTGATGAGGTCCATGTTGCTCATCTTTTTGGTTTTTGTTATACGCCCGTCTCGAGGCAGGCCGTATTGTGTGATTGGGTATGGCGGGCGAGCGTCCACACAGGTTTCCGCACAATAACTTTAGTTCTGTATATCGGATCTTTACCAAACTTGACCATATGATTCCCCTGTGAAAGGGGAAAAACCCTATTTATTTTGGGGTCATTAGGTCAAAGGTCAAGGTCACCATAACTATAATTATAATTTTTGACAACAGGGTCGTTTCCGCACGATAACTTTAGTTTTGTATATTGAATCTTTACCAAACTTGGCCACATGATTTCCCTGTGGAAGGGGAAGAACCATATTTATTTTGGGGTCATTAGGTTAAAGGTCAAGGTCACCGTTACTATAAATACAATTTTTGACAACAGGGTCGTTTCCGCACGATAACTTTAGTTCTGTATATTGGATCTTTACCAAACTTGGCCACATGATTTCCCTGTGGAAGGGGAAGAACCCTAGTTATTTTGGGGTCATTAGGTAAAAGGTCAAGGTCACCATTACTATAAATATAATTTTTGACAACAGGTTCGTTTCTGCACGATAACTTTAGTTCTGTATATTGGATCTTAACAAACTTTGCCACATGATTCCCCTGTGGAAGGGGAAGAACCCTATTTATTTTGGGGTCATTATGTCAAAGGTCAAGGTCACCATTACTATAGATAGAATTTTTGACAACAGGATCGTTTCCGCACGATAACTTTAGTTCTGTATAGTGGATCTTTACCAAACTTGGCCACATGATTCCCCTGTGGAAGGGGAAGAACCCTATTTATTTTGGGGTCATTACCATTATACCATTTGATAAGTTATATAGACGGGCGTATTTTGTGATGCACACATTTCTTGTTGCTTATTGTCTTTATCCTGTGACCTGTGTTCCCAATGTAGCCGGTGTCTCAGTCTGGATTGTCTGTTCTTGATTTCACCTTCGTTTTTATCTTACGTTCATTTATATTGAAGTTCAAGGTCACACTGAAGGATTTTTAATAATACTTGGTATACGTATAGTCCATTAATAATACTTGGTATACGTATAGTCCACTTATCTTATTGAAAATTAACTTGTTTTCGCTGTGATATAGCTGAAATATTGCTGAGTTGGCATTAAAGTACATATCACTTATCATGTGTTTGCTCCACTACAATTAGAGGGTTGATAAGACGGTTGGTACATGTAATTCAGTTGGCAAGGGAAAATGCAGAGAGTTAAACAGATAATTTTCCCACATTTTTATCATCTTGACCTTTGCTCCAGAAATAATGAGCTGAGTTCCGAGGTTGTCTTATTAATATTGAAATAATTCATACAAGCAATTATTTGTTTATCTTTTATTTATATGTATATTATTTCCATCAATTTTACCCTGTGTGTAATGGTAGCAGTAAAATTTCACCAAATTAAACGTATCCATGGTAATATTAAAACAAATTACGACTTTCTGGAAATATTTCTTAATTTGTGTGTTGACTAAAAGGTAAATCTGGATTATACATATCTGTAAAAATAAAGATAATATTTGATTTGAGATAATTTAATAAACATGATGCTCTGGACCAGATTAAATAATTCATTTTTAATGGAAATTTTATTTATATTTTCAGACCTAGTCAAAATAAGCTACAGTTGATTATAGGAGATATACTGAAGACAGAACTTCCATTTTTCGATGTCTGTGTAGCTAATCTTCCGTATCAGATCTCATCACCATTTGTATTTAAACTTCTTCTTCATAGACCATTCTTCAGGTAGAATTAGCTTTCCAGAAAACAAACTTCTGGTACATATTTAGCCAAGATTGCTGGTTTATAAAGTACACCTATTACAATGATAAATTTTAGATCATCGGACTTGGTTTCTAAATAACAAAAGGGGCTGTTGTGGTCGTGATCGTATGGTGGTTGGATTTATAACTACCTGTGTAATCAGTGCCTATCACACAACTAACGTTGTGAGTTCTAACCCCGTTCATGGCGAGGTGTACTTGATACAACATTATATGATAAAGTTGGTCAGTGACTTGTGGCAGTTCCGTGGATTTCTCTGGGCACCCCTGTTTCCTCCACAAATAAAACTAACCGCCATGATGTAACTGAAATATTGTTGAAAGTGGGGTTAAGCACCATAAACCTAAATGACAAAACATGATATCAAGATACAGGTAGAATTAAATTGGGTACATTTGCTGAGATCTACTTGCACATCTGTGTCATATACATGTAGACACATTATTCTTTTTATTTTAGAGCTATTCTAGTAAAAAAGATGTATGGGTGCACAGGAAAGGGGTTAGAAGGCACCCTTTTCCAAGACCCACCACCCCACTCAATTTATTATATTGTCAAAAGTTGGTTCGAACCCATCATCTGTATATTATCTATATATTGTGCCTTTCAGACGACCCATTTGTATTGACATTTCCTGGAATAGCCCTTAAAATTAAATTAATTAAATGCTTGTTATCAATTTAATAATCAGCATAAACAATGTTAAACTGAAGTAAAAGGAGATTCAAAAATACTGCATTCTTGAAACAGTTTCAATATCTAATCAAAACATGGGCAAAATGGATACCGGCCCAACACATTTAAACATGTTGTTATTTATTCTTTTCCAGATGTGCTGTGTTAATGTTCCAGAGAGAATTTGCCCAAAGACTTGTTGCTAAACCTGGAGACAAACTTTATTGTAGATTATCAATAAATACACAGTTATTAGCGAGAGTGGATCATTTAATGAAGGTATGTCAATGATATGATTTGTTAGGCAAAAAACATGTGTTTCTGCAAACCCTAACCTTGATATTATATAGATAAATATGCAAATTGAATACAAAATTGCAAAAATGTGTGATTTTTCTTGCTGTTCCATTGCTGGTGTAATCTTTTGTGGACTGATTTAAAAATTTCTAAGGTTTTTGTTACAGGTTGGAAAGAACAATTTCCGGCCTCCACCAAAAGTAGAGTCCAGTGTTGTAAGAATAGAACCCAGGAACCCTCCTCCGCCAATTAATTTTCAGGTAAGTAAAACATATTATTAATACATTTCAATGTGCAACATTTATAATGGTACGTCAAAATATGTCGCTCACCGAGAAAGCATAATTACAGGACTAAGGCCATAATTTCCTGGTTCTTAGGCCCGCCCGCATGTGGAAATTCGTCGCCGCATTGCCGATTTTATTGCAAAAATAGTAAAAAAAAAAAATTAAATGCAGTAGCGCTGTCCGTACGGAAAAAACAACAACATCCGTTTTTTCTCTTATATCGCGTGGTCGGTGAAACGCTTTAAAACGCATCATGCTTAAATGAGATTTAAAGCATCGCTTTGACAATGTATAAATAAAAAACGTGTTTCCATTTGACATTTAGACAAAATGTCAATCGTTTCTGTGCAAATTCGGCACAAATGTTTGCCAGTTTTACCAGGGATCATAATAGGGGGCTTCTCCGAAGCTTGTACCTTATTGGAATTGTTTACGGAGATAACAAAAAATGGTACGTTGGGACCAGCAGATTGGACTTTTCCATAAAAATTAACCACTTGTGATGTTTCTGCCACCATCGGATTCGGAAGAAATAAAATTGAAATTTTCGATAACGTAATGAAAAGTTTTAAACATTGCCATATTTTTCACATAAAAAAAAAAGAAAAAAATGCCTCCCTCATCACTTTTTACAGCAGTAAAAGGATACAAAAAAAATGCCACCCTCCCTCATCAATTTAGAGAAAAAAGGGCCTGAGAACCAAGTAATTAATTTTGCATGGCCTAACATACTAAATTCATTTTGAAAAGAAAGTTGATGGCCAACAGTTCCACCAATATCAACAAAACGAACAACCCCCTTTCATTGCAAACAAAAATAAAATATATTCCAGGACACATGGCTTTGGAAATCCAGGTACTGGCAAGGAAATGTGACAGGGTTAAACCGGGTTAATGAGATTTCATGTTTGGAAAGGTATATATATGTACTATACATATATTTTCAGGGGTTATTTTTGAAATTTCAAATATAAATAAATTACATCCATCCTAATTTACTCCATTGCATATTTTGCAAAAATATTAAATTTGGAAATTCTGCTATGTTTACATATATTTAACATTGCTGAATGTGATGTTAAACACAATAAATCAAATCAAATCATATATTTAACATCAAATAATGCAACAGTACACATGTTCTCCAATGCAAAATGTTCAGGTCAACAATAAATCGGGGAATGACAAGATTTCAGCATTAAAAATTATTATGGTTGTGGAAATCAGTTAAGACCGTGTCATTAAAAAGAACGACTGTCTTGGACTTTATGGTAGTTGGATTTATAACTACCTGTGCAATCAGTGCCTATCACCACTATAGTTGTGAGTTAGAACCCCGTTCATGGCGAGGTGTACTGATACAACATTATGTGATAAAGTTTGTTAGTGACTTGCGACAGGTCTGTGGTTTTTTCCACCTATAAAACTGACTGCTACGATTAACTGAAATATTGTTGAAAGTAACATCAAATACTATAAACCAAACCATCCATTAAAAAGTCTTTAGTGTAGAAAGGTACTTTAATCATGTTCCATCCTTCATATTGTGTCCAATAAATAATAACCATCCATTATTTCATTGATTGTTGTCTTAAAACATCAAATGAGAAATATTTCAGTTATATTTGTGACAAGAGCAAGCTTACAATCATTTAATCATACAGGTACAAGGATACTGGTAGCAATTATTTTTTGATGAGTCCAGAAGACATTTCTAAAAGTTTTGGTGAGTCCCACCATTGTAAAAATTAATATTTGAACACTGTGGCAAAGTTCTAACTGAAAATGATGAGTCCGAGACTTATCTAGCTTAGTTGTAAGGATCTTGACAGTTATAATGTTGGTACATGGATAGATGTTTTGATTATCATGCTGAAGTGAAATGCGAGTCAGTAGTTTGTGTGTGAAAATTTGGTCTGGAAACAGATTAACAACGACCACTTCTTGGTTCAAGCTGTTGCAAGTTGTCTATAAAATGTAAGCAGTCTCCAAAATCAGGTACTCATTTTTGCCTTGAATATTGTAGATCACAATTTATAACCAAGGATAAACATAAATATGTCAGTTATAACTTATGGGTTAACTTTTTAACAAATATAATGATCTGCATAAAAATCCATTTACTGAAAGAATTGTGAACATATGGCATTAAATGTTCAGACTTGTCTCTTACAAACTTGTCTATTTCTTTTATATTCTTTGAGGCAGTAAACATTTTTTAGTTGAGTTATTTTTTCTGTGTTATTTATGTTTATCATAACATGAACATTTCAGGAATGGGATGGTCTAGTAAGAATTTGTTTTTCAAGGAAAAATAAAACAATTGGGGCTGCTTTTAGGTATGTATAGTTAATTTATCATTACATTTAAAACAGATCCATTGTGTTTTGATCTTCATGTATATGCAGAATCACTCCATCACAAGTACCACATCTCTCCCAACTGTGCATTTACACCAATTTATATTGCTTTTTTTCATGTGTTTTTTTTTTTTTTGTAAATGATTTGATTAAATACAAAATGTGTCTTGCTTTGTTGCTCTTTAAAAAGATATATTTTTATGCCCCTGCGACTCAGTCGGGGGACATATTAATTTACCCTTGTCCGTCCGTTCGGATATAGATACATGGTTTGTCTGGCTATCTCCTCCTACAGTTTTGGAGCTACAGCTTTAATTTTTTGTAGGATCTTTATACACATAATGGAGGCGTGCATGTCCACAGGATGTTGATTTTCTTCAAATATTCTCAAAATGACAGGTAGTTGGACTTATTCATTTTGTTTGTCCGTCCGGATATAGATTCATGGTTTGTCCACCTACCTTCTACAGTTTTGGAGCTACACCTTTAATATTTTGTAGGATGTTTATACACATAATAGAGGTGTGCATGTCCACAGGATTTTAATTTTCATCAAATATTTGATAATGACAGGTAGTTGAACATTTTTTTCCATACTAGCTGCATAAAGGGAAAATTAAAGGTACTATCTGTATACAAGTTGATTATGATAGAACATCATACATACTGTTAAAGAACTTATGACTTGTTTATTATTTCTTAGGGTCTTACAGACACACTTCATTTTTTAAAAATCACTCCTAACAAAACAACTTTGTCCATAATTTTCAAGTGCGGGGGCATACTTCTTTTCTAGTTTTAATATTAAATTGCAAAATGTGATACTAGGATATCTGAAGACCCTTTCATCAGAATGAAATTATTGATTTGTAAACTTTAAACATATTGCTGCTTTGTCTAATGAAATACAAAGAAACAGCAATATGCAAATTGAAATGGAATTTGCTTCTTTTTTTGTATTATTTTAAGGTTGATGTATTTTTTTTATACTGCAATTGGTAACTTTACAGCATTGATAAAGGAGGTCGTATAAACTTTTGCTTTATACTGGACAATGTCCTCTATAAAGCATTTAGGCCATGTCCCTTCTTGGAACGTTTGCTTTATACTGGACAATGTCCTGTATAAAGCATTTTTTAAATGGGGCCCATGACGGGGAATACAAATTTTAATAATTTTTTTATATAGAAAACAGTGTTTCTTAGCCTCATCCAAATAAATCTCATATAAAAAGACACCATACCTACATGTATATTGTCTAATTATCTATTTTGTAGGTACACAAAAATATTGGAATTATTGGAAAAAAATTATAAAACAAGATGTTCGTTAAAATCAATTGTAAGTACATGGTTTTCTTGTTTTTAAGGGGGGGGGGGGGGCTATGATGTTTAACACCACTTTCAACAATATTTCAGTTATATCCTGGTGGTCAGTTTTATTGGTAAAGGAAACTGGAGTACCCGGAGAAAACCACCGACCCGTTGCAAGTCACTGACATATACAGTCAAACCTTGATATCTCGAAAACATGGATAAGTCATTTTGTTGGGTATTAAGTGAGAACTTGGTCCATTCATAGTAATTGTTGATTTAAACATATTTTATTGATGAATTACATATTACATTTTTTTCACAATACAATATAACATAGGATTCAGAAACAAGTGTAACGCTTATATTAATCCGTTTCCTAAGAAAACACATGAAAAATTGCAAATAGTCATTAAAACATACTCAATTCATTTAACATTGTTTAAATAACTGAAAGTTAAAGGAAGAAGGGAAAAAAGGGAAATTGTAAGTTGCACTCTAGATAGAAAATCACATGATGTATCTGAGTTTTATGAATTTTATGAAAATCGTTTACTTTGGGAAATATATTTATGCACTGTCGTAAAAACAATAGTATTTGAATCGATATCAAGGTCTGGACTGCCAAAAAATAGTAAATTTTCCGAAGGTCGAATGTTCAATAGCTGCAATAGCTTTCAAAAAAGACTATTTCGTTGACGAGTATATTTCGGACATTTAAATAAATAATGATGTGTAGATTCAATCTCTTCACAAAAACAATTAGGACTATCAATAATATTTTGTATATACAAATGTTCGTTTAGCAAACTACTTCTCATATGAAGACGAGCGTATAATATTTGTATCAATCTTGGACCGTAATAATAATATTTAGGTACATTATCATCATCAGCTCTAGAAGTAAGTCTAAATTTGAGAATGCTAAGGGATGGGCAGTCTTTTATTTCTGGCGGTAGAGAATTCCATAATTTTAAAGTAGATGGTAGAAAATAACTAGCATAGAGTGATGATTGGGTTCTTGGCAACGGAAACGCATTGTTATGTCTGGTGTTGTATGTGTGCACATCCTGAAAGCAGTTAGGAATCAAAGTTGATAAAGATGCCAGAGTTAAGTCATGTAGTAATTGTTATACATGTACATGCAATATGAAAAATTGGCTAATTTGAACAAAAATAGATGGTCTCCTCAACTTCAAAATACCATCACACAATTGCAAACAAAAATATTTTGGCAATGTCTTAATTAGAAACACAAAGTATATCTGTATGTAATTCAATAATGTTCTATATTACAGCCTGTACCAACAGATTTTAACGTTAAGACAAAAGTAGAAGAACTTTTAGTGAAAAACGAATTTGATAAAAAGCGTTCTAGAACCATGGATATTGATGATTTTCTTGGGCAAGTTTATATTAGATGAATTTGTTACTCTTATTTATGTATTATATGACAAATATTGCTCTGATTTTTTTGTTTATTATAGATGTTCAAAAATAATAATAGTAATTTTATGTCACATGTGTAGTTGAGCAGACATACAGTGATAGGTCAAAAGTATTTCAGCACTAATATATTTCCCTATATATTTTGTATATGTAAGACCATGATTTTTAAAACAAATTCTTGTCTGTAATTTCTTACTTCATTTCACTTCATTTTCATCTTTAAAAAACAGAAATAAATGTTGTTTCTTTTTCGAAGTTGCGAAGGGATATAGTAACACTACCGTCCGTCCTTCCGTAACATCCTTGTGAACACTCTAGAATCAACATCCTTCAATTCCTAATCACATACTTAGCTAATGCAATGATTAAATTCTGTTGCTGAACTGTTTTAATCAATGTAATTAACTAATCATATTTAATCATTGCATTTATATAATAGCTAATTATGTGATTAGGAATTAAAAATGTAATTAGGGCTAATCATAAGTTCAACAACGGAACCCAGTACTTCAGCTGTATTTAGGACGAGAACAAGCTCAATAATATATAAAAACTACATAGAAAAGAAGAAAGGGATGGATCAAGTGGGTAAATGACAATTTACTGCCACTGCAAAAGTATGGAGAGTTGTGTAGGGATGTAAAATTTAGTATTTCTTAGTGGCTACAATTTGCCCATTCTTTTTTGAAAACTTCTATAGAGGTCTTTAGCATGCCACTCTCAAAACACATTACCCACTATGACATATGGACAGACTTAAGCTGACAACCCCCCCCATTAAGGACTTCCCCTATCAGTCATCCGAGGACACGTTAAGCAGCTATGTGGTTTGAGACCTGTGGTCGATTTCATAAAAAGTCGTAAGTCTAAGATCAGTCGTAAGTGTGAATTTCAACCAATCAAAAGCTTGGAAATCACACTTACGATTAATCTTAGACTTACGACTTTTTGTGAAATCGACCCATGGTAACCATCGCCACTACCCAGCAGATATTAATATAACCTTTTAACGTGAGGTAACTAGATAAAAATGTACAAATTAAATTTATTGGTCATGATCTTTTTTTCTTTTTTCAGGTTATTGAATTGTTTTAACACAGAGGGATTTCATTTTACCTGAAGCAGACATTTACATAAATAAGAAACCTGTGATATTATACCAGACACATGTATTAATCCACGATGAGGTTTAAGGAGAAATGGATTGTTATGAATTCATGTTCTTACATCATCAGCTACCAGTATGATGGGAATTTCACTTAGTTGAAATTTATGTGGATAATCTATTGATCTTGGATAAATGGGGAAAGAAGAGATTGGAGTGATCGTGGATACATGTACTCATTAAATGTCCATGAGATGTAGTCAATTATAACCTCATTAAACTAAGAATTTAATTTATGTATTAATCACAGTGAATATTTGAGTTATTGTGTATTTGTAAAATCATGAAAATTATAGAACGGACAGAGATTATCATATCCTCAACTCAGCAGATTTTTTTTTTTTTTTTTTAAATTGCTTAACATCCAGCATGCAGTATTTCAGCTTTATTCAGGACGAGAACAAGTTCAACATTATCAAATAAACAGCTGTGCCAAGAGCGCATGATACGCCTGTCGTCAACATTCATACAATATTTGTAAAGACTTTCTTTCCCATAACTCTGGAATGAAAAATCGAAATTTCACCAAAAAGAATACAGACTGTAAGACTATCAATTCCGATAACTGTGCGAAGTTTGAAGTGAATTGGCCAAGGGGTTCTCAATTTACAGCACGACATACGAAAAATCGCCTACAATTTGATGAATAAAGTCCCATAACTCTGGAATGAAAAATTGAAATTTCACCAAAAATTATACAGACCATAAGACTATCAATTCCAATAACTATGCGAAGCTTGAAGTGAATTGGCAAAGGGGTTCTCAATATACAGCGCGACATATGAAAAATTGCCTTAAAATCATGTACAATTTGATGAATAGTCTCATAACTCTGGAATGAAAATTCGAAATTTCACCATAAAGTATACAGACCGTAAGACCATCAATTCCAATAACTCTGTGAAATTTGAAGTGAATTGGCCAAAGGGTTCTTAAGTTAGAGTGCAATATGTGAAACGGATGGACGGACGGACAGTCAGACAGACATTGGTATGCCATAATACGTCCCATCTTAAAGACAGGCTTATAAAAACTATATAGAAATGAGGGAAGAGATGGGTCAATCGAGTTAACGATTTTTGACTCACTAAAAATTATGGAGAGTTGGGAAGGGATGAAAAATGTATTCTTTCACATAGGATAAAGTAGTTCTTAATTTTCACGGGGAAAGATTTTTCTGTCTTACACCCCTTGGTGTAAGACAAGCTACACGCCCTGTTACCCGCCAAAAGTAATCGTCGCTTCAAGATTTTCCAGTGTTATTTATAACTCTGCTTGTGAGTTTTTGTTAATATTGTTTGTAGATTGTGATTAAAATAAAATAGGCTTAACAAAATATAATGGTATAGCCAAAGTCTAATCTATCTTTTAAAACTCAAGAATTTTTGTCAACCGTTATCGATTTGCTGGGTTGCGTTCAATATTGTAGCTGCTAGGTAAAATAGCCATGACGTTATTGAACGATTAGCTACGTAGCAGTGCTAGCAAATATGGCGCCAATCATATAGAATAATTTCTTGAAACATTTTAGCTAATCATATTTGTCTAGTTACCTTAATAAATTATCATCCGTATTAAAAGTGTTGCCACTTCCTGCAACCCGTACCCAGTCTTTTTTTTTTATAAACAAAATATTTTGAAAATTGTGTCCAACTGGGTACAAATGGCTAGGAAATGAGGATAATTTAAAAATAAGGTCAAATTGATATACATTTTATTCTTCAGTGACTTCAATTGAGATTACATGTAGTATCTACATATACAACCATTGATAATCATTTATGAGTACAAATCTAAAATAGTATTGCTCTTATTACCTACATTTTATTCTTTAGAAATTATGGTTAAGTTTAATGTTAATTTGTATGTGTTAACATGGCTTGTTATGCTGGAATCATTAATACAATTAAAAAATTATTAAAAATTTGGATTATTTATTTCAAACATGTACCGGTAGTCTTGCTATACATACATGTGTACCACTAAACATTATAAAGTAAAGAGTTGTGAGTTTGAATACAGCTCATGGTGGGTTGTACTCTCGATACAACATTATGTGATAAAGATTGTCGATGATAGACTTGTGACAGGACGATGGTGTTCTCTGGTACTTCAGTTTACTCCAACAATAAAACTGACAACCGTAATATAACTGAAATACTGTTGAAAAGTGGCGTTAAACTACCATGCGATCCCGACAGCCCCTGTATTCTCTTATATTATTTCCTTATCTTTTTGGGATAAAATAATATCAGTCAGGATTATGGCTGTATACATTTTGTACATCAACGGTTTTTAAATTACAATTACTGCTTAAATATCATAATTCTGTTAGAGAAAAGTCTCCTCTCACTTTTTTATTTTTGGGGGAAGGGTATATACCAATAGAATTTTGGTGACCTTATGATGCTAAAAAATTATGTCATAACACAAGCAGGATGATTAAATAATTATTAAAGAATGTGCTTTTTCTTGCTTATTGACATCAGACAATGTTTAAAATTATTGCTTGTTTGATGGTGTTTAATGCCACTTTCAACAATATTTCAGTTATATCGTGGACCAGAGAAAACCACCGACATGTTGCAAGTCACTGACAAACTTTATCATATAATGTTATACACCTCGCCCTGATCGAGATTCAAACTCACAACATTACTGGTGATAGGCACTGATTGCATAGGTAGTTGTAAATCCAACTATCATACGACGACGGCCCCTCCTTTTCTCATTGACATCAGACAATCTTTAATATTAAAAGTCATGTACATTATAAAACTTTTATAATAATGTTAAGTTTGTATTATTTTATGTCTTTCCTTGAAAGATTTCTGGTACGGTGAACCGTCAACAGTTAAAATAAAATTAGGTGTTCCACCATACACATAATATCTGGAAAAAAAAACATGAATTATACATGTAAATCAAATATGTATTTCCTGCTAAAATAGATTGACCGACCTGGATGTGTATATGAGAGTGAGTGATTATTGTTTAACACCAAATGGGCAATTTTTCGGTTATTTCATGGCAAGAACAAGTTATGTTTTGATGAGATGATGATGATGTTCACCTTGTTCTGGATGGAATTTTATGGTGCTAGCTCACTGAAAAAAACAGTCCGCGGATAAACATGTTGCTCCATTCGGACACATTATTCTGATGCCAAGGCATCCAGTCTTTTCTCTGACTCCTTAATGCTGCAAGCTTAACTGAGAAGTCATAATTACCAATTTTGTAGTATGACCCAAACAGGACTTGAACCCAGATCTACCACACTCAAGACGAGCACGCTAATCATTACTACACTGATGAGGTTTTGTACATAAGAATTTGGAATGTTTATATACATATCTCTGGTACAGACCAATATAAACGACATGGGAGGGATTCTAATTGCATATTTCAACCTAGAATCTTTACAAGACTATGTGTTTATCTACAATCCAATGATTTGTTTTGACATTTCGTACTTACAGAAGAATATGACAGCAGTCGTAGACTTTTAGGTATTTTTTTTTTTATCTACAAAACTTCTTGCATCTTATCTGTGTACTTCAGTAAATTTGTTGTCGCCCGCTGTTTTGTGGTTTTTGTACAATGACTGACACGTTAATTCAGAAATAGAAGCTATAATATGATTGGTCAATAATTAAAATAGTAAGCAACTAAAAAAAATGGTTTATAAAAAATAGAATTCTAATTTCTATTGAAAATATCACTTTTGATATTTAGTAGGTTTTACAGAAGAGCAAGTGACTGTTGTTCAACACAAAATGAGCAGTTTTTCAGCTACAGTGCATAGACAAAAGTATAGGAACAATAATGGCGTCATGATGTATTGCATAGCGTTATGTCCCTTTTGACAATGAATTTCAGTGTTTTCATACATAGTCTTCCCTGTTGATTTTATAATTAAACTACACCTGGAAATGTCATAAATGACATCAGTAGTTTATTATCAGCGTCTATACCTAAAACGTAAATAAACAGCTGAAAGTAAAATGCCGGGAAGATCAAAAGATTTGTCAATAGGTCAGAGACATTTCATTGTAGAATTAATTAGAGGTGGCCATTCATATGGACAAGTATGTTGAAAATACCAAAAAACTACAGTACAACGTTTTTAAAAGGTATGATTTATGGGGTAGTACAGAAAATGCCAAAAATCAGGGAGAAGAAAGTTTGGACGATCACCATGGCCGAAAAATTATCCGAAGTTTGAGGGCAGATAGTAAAACCTCATTGTCTGACATTACAAACAGACTTAACAATTTTGAAAACATTAATGTGTGTAAAAAAAACAATGTGGAGGTTTATTCGAAGCAAGGGGCATTGTCAGTGCTTATGCAGGAAGAAAATACGAATTTGGGAGGTAAACAGGAAAAAATGAGTCATGTGGTGCAAGGAAAAACGATGGTGTCCAATTGATGATTGGAAAAAAGTGATTTTTTCGGACAAGAGCCAGATTGTGATTCGAAATGACAATCAAGTCTATATTTGGAGAAAAAGCGATGAAACATTCCGACCTGAACGTATATGTCCAGATGTAAACAGAAAAATCAGTGTCATCATTTGGGGTTGCATTACATACAATGGCGTCGGTACTTTAACTAAAGTTGATGGAACAATAGATGCAGCAAAATACGTTGAAATTTTGAACAGTTGTTTGTGGCCAGTCATTGCCAGGCACTTCCCAGATCACAGGCGCTCGTGGCACGGACTTGCCACCCCCCTTTTTTCTAACTTTCTGTTTACAAATTTATTTTCAATAAAATTTCTTTATTTCTTTATTATTTCATCTATTTTTCCCTATTTTAACTTGTTCGTGTCAATATTCATATAATCTTATGTTAACATCAAATTGCATGTGTCGACCCTATTAGATACTAATAATCCACAAGGGCTGTTTAAAAAAAAATGACCCCATTTCTTTTATCATTGACCATTCTGTTATGTGATGATTTAAATTGGATATTTTTGTATCAGAATATGTACTTTGGTACATAGAACCTTGCTGCAAAATTTCATGGCATTATCTGCTACCACTAAAAAATAGCGTCCAAAAATGTATCAAAAAATGTCTGGAGTGTAACACTTTTAGTGTAACATTTACAAAGATGCATGTACTGCCATGTTGTGTAATTAGAAAACAAATAATTGTACAGTAGAAAAATATATCTTATGGAAAACTGTTATTTTAGCTAAAATTTCATGCATAATTTATGCATTTTTTGTAATTTTGAAGACAGGACCAGATAGGTAAAATTACCATGTATAAAAAAAATAAAGGCCAATAAAACTTTGTGTTGTCTAAAAGTGAAATTATTTAGGTATGTAGCATACTTCTCAACAACTGACAATGGTTAATTGTCTCTTTAAGTATCATAGCTGAAACCAGAAGCATCAACATGTCTCTGAGCTTTTACATCAATCCTATATTCAATAGAAGAACACCTGAGGAATATGTCAGGAGTGTAACATTTAAATTTACAAGGTCATAATTTTAACACAATCTTATTAATTATAATATTTTGTGTTTTAATTTAGTCAACAGTCCTGTCAAAGATCATGAGTGACAAGCATAATGATCTGATGACTGCCAGTTCTTTTGTTTGGCCAAAACATCTATGTCAGGAGTGTAACGCTTTTATCCAATTAAATACAAGCACTATTGAACTTACTTTTTAGTCAGATTTAGAAAATATGGTTGACTGAAACTGACCATCTGTGTCTTGCTGAGGTATTGTAATGCAATTCTATTATATTTGTAGCATTCTATTTCCTTGTTATAATTTATTTAAGCCGCTGATTGAAAAATAATCTATATAATCATGAGCACTTCAAAGAGTTTTTCAAAAATGATTAAGACATTCTAGTTTTCACAAAGCAGAAATGAAGGATATAAATATTGGTAATTAAAATATTAAATGTTTTGTGAATAATTGTTTCATTCATTGGAAAATAGCTATGTATTTAACTATCGACATAAAATGTTACACTCCTGACACAAATCATACTTTTTAGCTATTTCCATCATTTGGCGTCCGTCTTAGTAATTTAAATAAAAAATAATTTCCTCTGAATCCAATGGGCAGATTGGAACCAAAATTGGTGTGGATGTTCCTTTATATGGTATCTAGTTCAAAACTTTTGCTGTGATTTTGATCAGTCGACAAATATGGCTGCCAATACCGTCATTCTTGTCAATAGACCATAGCTCTAAAATTACCAATCTCATGTCATATCATCAAAATTAAAACAGAAAGAGGTAAATTAGGGCGAGTCCTTCCTACTTTAGCATCAAAAACTCTACAAGTCTCCATCGAGTTGAACATTTGTTACACTCCTGACCTATTTTTGTACTTACCACCAAACAAAATATTAAAACAATGTGAATAAATAAAACAAATGTGAACTTTTCTGATGTAATAAGAAAGCAAGTGAGAAGTAAATAAATTTGGTAGATTGTATTTTTCAAGTATTTTACTGCCCTAAGTTACTTGATACAGCTGCTTGCGGTCAACTTTAAGTCTTTAATATCAAGCAAATTAATATTTCTCTAATAGATAATTGTTAAATTTTATGCTGATGGCCTGTTTTATTCATTGGACTCCAATTTTAACACCTATTTCTGTTGAAATATTCACTTTAGTTGATATATATACAAAAATATGTCAGGAGTGTAACAAAATTAGGTAAAAATACACGTGTTTTTCATTTGTCATTTGTGAATAATGCAAAAATGAATAAAGCAATTTCGATGAGATTTTCAGTGAATGAAAAAGTATCGTATATGTGTCTTCAAATGTACTTTTCATATCAGTGTGGACCTTTTTTTTAAGAGAAACAGAAACTTTTGAAATGAGAAACCAAAAAATTACTTTAAAAAATGGTGAAAATACATTAAATTTTATCTCTAAATTAAAAATATTGGTTAAAAATGATCAAAAATTAATTTTTGAACTTCGTTGTATCAATAAATTAATAATGTACAATAATTTTTAGAATTACTTCTGTTGTAATCTTGTTGAGAAATATTGTTAGTGTTACAAAAATATAGATCAAAAGCCATTAATAAAATGTTGCAAATTTTTTTTTCTCTTAATTTCTTTCACAAACCGATGATAAATTAGTAAACTTGGACTTATGTGGGTCCTTAAAATTCAATAGGACATCAATTTCCAATTACTTTAATTTTGGTCACCTATGTCACACTTTGGGGGTCATTTTTTTTTAAACAGCCCACAAGGCAAGCAACTCCGCAGGTTTAAAAATCGTACCCCTGCTCGCTTCGAGTACATTTATTGCACCTTATTTCCATTATGTCATTAAAACTAGGACACGTATCCATTCCTGAAAGACCTGTCTTTCCGCCCCTGTTATTGTTTTGTGCATACGATAGCTCAGTTCTCCAGAATTTTAAGATTTTCACACATTTATTGCCAAATTTTTCGTATAAAGACCCATGATTGACGGAAGTGACGTATACCACTGCATTAACTTCAACGATAGGGTCAGAAAATATTGTGCCAAAATAATAAATTTTTTGAACTTTTCTGACCCTATCGTTGAAGTTAATGCAGTGATACGTCACTTCTGTCAATCATGGGTCTTTATACGAAAAATTTGGCAATAAATTTGTGAAAATCTTAAAAAGAGATGAAATAATAAAGAAATAAAGAAATTTTATTGAAAATAAATTTGTAAACAGAAATTTAGAAAAAAGGAGGGTGGTAAGTCTGTGCCACGAGCGCCTGTGTTCCCAGATATGATAATTATTCTTTTCAGGACGACAATGCTCCTGTTCGTAGAGCTCCCCTAACAAAAACATTCACTGATGAAAATAAAAATCAAAGCCAGGGAATGGCCGACCCAAAGTCCGGACTTTAATCATTGAAAATGTATAGTTGAAAATGAAAATTGAGTTGCAGAAAATTTCTAAAACAGTAGATTCTAGGGATCAACTTTATGACAACATTTTCAAAAAATGGAGCAATATTTCAGTAAATTAGGCCATCTAAAATTAATCTTCTGGTTCTCAGACAATTGAATTTTGAAAAATGGCAAGGTAGGTAGGGAGTTTAGTTTTGTAGTTTATAGCTTTAGCAAAAACGGCAAGGGATTTCCAGTGTTGGAGTTTATTTCTGTCAAAACATATTTAGTTCTAAACCAATTGGATTTTTTCCTTCCAAGCCCCGAATTCCCTTCATTTCTCCGGTAAAGACAGTGACACATTTACATAATTCTTTCACTGAATCGCCCAAGTCAGTCACAGGCAGAATTGTCCAAGGAACCACTTGTTTTGAATCAATATGCACCGAAAGACTGACGAGAATCGCCGTCATGCTTTCTAGTTTTACTTTCGTTTTTGTTTGATCAATCTGGGTTGGGGAGACGCTTGAAAAGTA
>MJUT01033289.1:231097-253034 GCA_002080005.1 Gigantidas platifrons
AAAAAAAAAAAAAAAAAAAAAAAATCCGGGACGGTGGCGATTTTTTTCTGGAAAGCAAATAAATACGTTTCGTCGGCGGGATTTTGAGGGGGCGGCGGTGTCTGAGAACCAGAAGATTAATTTTAGATGGCCTTACATTAGAAATTTGTACTCGTCAATTCCAAAACGTATACGCAAAGTTCAGACAGCTCAAGGTTACATCACTAAATATTAAGGTAAGTCAATCCAGTTTGTATATTTTTTTTATATTTTGAGCTTGCATGAGTTTCAAAGTTGATATTAAAGAGTTTTTATTTCCTGTTTATGCCACATGAAACGTGCATTCCGATAAATTCGTGAGACGTTTATATGAAGGTGATGAAACGTGGCGCCATTATCGTTCCAATACTTTTGTCCATGCACTGTATATCAGCAAGAACATGCTACATTCAATGGAATGATGATGATTGATGATGTAATCTGCTTTGTACTAGACCAACACGCTTAACTGGATCTAGCTCATTGAAGCAACAGTCTGAGGGTAGACATGTCGCTCCATTCCGACAAATTATCCTTCTCTCAAACCAACAAGTCTTACTCATTAAAGCTGCATCCTTAGTGGAGAAGCAACATCCAACATTTTTATAGTCTTAGGTTTGACCCGACCGTGGCTAGAACCCACGATCTACCACACTTGCATCTCAGATGCGGTTGTTTTATGGAAGAACAATTGACTTTTGACATTTAAATGATATACATAGAGTTTGTCTCTAACTTTACCTTTCATGTTGCAATATTTTTAATAAAGTTGACTTAGGGTTAATTTTATACATCACTTCATTTTCTCTGTCTTCAAAATATATCTGAAAGTGAAAACAGTGTTAAATATTTACTACTATCTGCCCTTGTTCATTTATAGCAAGTTCAAGAAATCTCACAGTCAATAAGTTCATTGTGGGAAAAAATGTTTGAATTTGACAGCCAATGAAGAATATTTTCCAAATGAAATATTTTATTCTTAATGTTAATTTTTTTTTCAGAATTTTTTATTATTATTATTTTTTGGTATTAACATCTTAACCATATAAAAAAGTAGGAAAAAAAGTAATAAATCGTCTAGAAAATGATGGTCAACACTAATACCACCAATATCAACAAAACAAAGAATAACCTCTCATCTCAACTTATTAAACATAAAAAAGACCACAACATATGATGTTAGAAATCAAGTTCCTGTCTTAGGACAGGCATACACATGTGGCAGGGTTAAACTGGTTCATGAAATCACAAACAATAATACAAAAATTTATATTAAAACAATGTTATATTTTTGGTGTATATGTCTGTCCAGATAAACCTGATTTTACTACTACATGTATATAAATTAATTTTAGAGTTACATGTCATTTTATATGTGTTTTGATTGGCTTAAAAAGTTGAGGTTATTTTCCAATGTATGGAATCTGAAAATAGACGTCGTTCTCAAGGCGTCACGTGCCGTTGTCATCAGGTGATTTTCTTTAAATGAGGCACATTTGGGGTTATCTAAATTTATTTCGGATTATTTGCCTTATTTTGAAAAAATAAATATATTTTTCAATATGATAACAATAAAAGTTTGAATTAATTTATAAGGATTGATCGAAATTATTTGTTCGGTTCATTCGAAATAACCTCAATTAGGTTATACACACCCTTGCGTAACCCACTACGCAGGTTACCCAGTGTGTACAACCTGATTGAGGTTATTTCTTCATGAACCGAACAAAAAAAAAAAAAATTGCGATCAATCCTTAAGTACATTGTAAGAACTGTCAAAACACATACATACCAATAGTTTGTCTGGGGTATACTTCCTGTCAACATCCCACTGTGGATGTTCAAATCCTGAACTAAACATCATCTTAAGATGATTTTCAAACCTGTAATATGTAAAT
The DNA here is from genome assembly GCA_002080005.1 of Gigantidas platifrons. Classification (NCBI taxonomy): domain Eukaryota; kingdom Metazoa; phylum Mollusca; class Bivalvia; order Mytilida; family Modiolidae; genus Gigantidas; species Gigantidas platifrons. Next base: position 233,014 of record MJUT01033289.1, read on the forward strand.
AATAATCAAATGATTGATTGATTGGTTGTTTTATAGTTAAAAGTTGATGATGTGTAATGTGAGTGACATTCATGCAGCCGTGAACAATTTTAAGTAACATTTACAAACATTATAGAAAGCATGATCGTCTCTCTTCAACCACTTTTTGTGGCCATTTAAGTTTGGTTATACAGTCAAACCTGTCTATAGTGGTCACCTGGGGGAGATTGACAAAATGACCGCTATATACAGGTGACCTTTATGTGAAGGGTTTTGATTTTTTGACAAAATATTGCACGTTAGTTGTAAATAAACATTTTTCATTACATCTTAAGTTTTTAATTATGTTTTACTGGTTATTTTGTTCCTGTCGTAATTTTACTCTGGTTTACATTTATTGTTGATGAAATTATCTCAATATATGATTTGAATAAAACATACAAATAAATAAATAAAGATATTTAATAAACAAAAGTATACTAAACTGGAAGCATTGTTTTTCAAAATCGTAAATTTCCAGTAACACGAGGTTGAACTGGGAACGTTGTTTTCAAAATCGTAAAGAATCTCGCATTTTCTTTAAAGAATGTTCATTATCTGGGTATGACCAACACCCATCTCCTCGCCCACAGCCCGACAACTTTTCCCAACATCACAATGATTTATCGCTTTCACTTTGTTGTCAAATTTCAAAGCTTTCCTATTTACGGGTATCGGGTCCGTTCGCCCTAACTACACGTTCGCCCTGGGTCCATTCGCCCTACAAGTGGTTCCGTTCGCCATGATTATTAAAACGTATTTTAATGAACATAATGGATATTTAATTTAAAATATAGAAGTAATGATATGAAAAAATTTGGAAATTATTGATTGGGGATTATTGTATATCTTTGATATAATTTTCATTCATTGATGGCTTTGGTTCTGTAATTATGCACTTGTAAGCTTGGTATGAGTAAAATAATGTTGAAACCAATTGCAAACATAAAAGAATTATATACCTCACAGCTTGGGTTCTTTGATCTCATGTGTTTTGACAAATTTCATACATATACTGATGGAATCTGATATTTCCTCATTTTGCCATAAATTATGGTGCTGTACTTATGTATTGCGTGTGACAGAGAGGTGCAACCTCATGGACAGCATGCTATTTCGTGTGACATATGTGATCTTCCTGAGCCCATGGATACGTGAGTATAATTTAATTTAATTGTATACTTAGAGTTTATTGAAAGTGTTGAACGCAATTTTCAACAATATTTCAGTTATTTCTTGGTGAGACAAAACAGTAAAAAAAAAAGAAGCTATACAAAGACTTGTAACTATAATTAGTTTATATAACATTGTACTTATAATACTAGTAGGGCCTGCATACGGGGTGGCTCAATGAGTTAGGTAGTTGGATTGCCTAATAACTCATAAAAGCCTATGACTTATACGGCGTGGGTTCGCACCCGCACCCTCCTTTGTAAATTACTCGCAACCACAAGTGATAAAATGTACCAGTTGCTTGCTCATGGTCGGTGGTTCTCTCCGGGTACTCCGGCTTCTTCCACCACTAAAGCTGGTCCCCATGATATAGCTGAAATATTGCTGAAAGTGGCATTAAAACACAAAAAAGCATATAATATTAGTTAATAATTACAGTCAAGCAAAAATAAGAACAATTTAACAATTTAATTTAATTTAATTTTTGGTGTTTTAACGCCACTTTCAACAATATTTCAGCTATATCATGGCGATCAGTTTTATATATATAGTGGTGGAGGAAGCCGGAGTACCCGGAGAGAACCACCGACCATGGGCAAGCAACTGGTAAACTTTATCACTTGCGGCTGCTAGTCGAGGGCACCTTTTTTTTTGTAATTTACAAAGCCGGGCGCGAACCCACGCCGTATTGGTGATAGACTTGTATGAGTTATTAGATCCAACGACCTAACTCATTGAGCCACCCGGGCCCCTAACAATTTAACATACATACATTATAAACATATGACATCATATATTGAATTATTTCAACAAGTAAAAAGATGACTCTCTGACCGGCGATAATGGGAAACGACCTAGCTCTGATGTTTGAGGCTATATTACTTGCGATTGTTTTAAGTCCCAAAATGATTTTTAGTATGATTTTTTTCATGTGAGGTTTTGTAATCAAAAGATAACTTGTCACACGTTTTATTATAATATTAATAATGTGTGAATTTATTTGCCTGGTTGTATAATAAATCCTTTTTTGTAGATCACTTAATGCAGAACCTGACCTACCAATTATTTTTATTCGAGTGACGAATACCTGTCCATTGACTGTACACTTTAGCATGCTGCATATTTAAAATTTCTCAATTTATTATCTATAAGCAATCAATTATCACGGACCCACTTTTAGGGCGAACGGACCCACCTTTAGGAGGAACGGACCCAAGGCGAACAGGTATCAGGGCGAACAGGTAATAGGGCAAACGGAAATTAGAGCGAACGGACCCGGATTCATATTTACGGATGTTGATGATTTTGACATGATGCACTAGATACAAAATATTTTTGGTGAGTGAATTTCTATTCTCGTCGTAATGAATAAAAATCCCCAATAACGCCCGGGGATAAACTGTCCTTTATGTCATTTACGATTCACAAAACAAAATGTGTTTGTTTGTTTAACTAATTAAATTAGTCAATATATTTTGTAACACCTCAGGATTTTTGGTACATTTGAGAAAAATACTGATCTTCCGAAATTACTTCCGGTATTATTTTTAAAATAAAATTGACCGTTATACATAGGGTTTTTACACTGAAAAATACTGATAAATGGTTACCGCTGACCACATTGAACAGGTGACTGCTATATCGAATTAAAATATATAGTAAAATGCACCGGGAGAGCACGAAAGTGACCGTTATGAGCAGGTGACCATCATATAAAGGTGACCGTTATGGCAGGTTTGACTGTATTCTTAACAAAAGTATATATATGCAACACTAAATAAGACTTACGTGTGAGTTTCATTAAATGCTTCAATATAATCTGTCATTGTATGTTCTGGATATATAAATAATACAGGCCAGTTAAGTGTTCCATCAGGGGTCACATGTACTTTAGCACTGCTGGGATTTTGTGTTTCTATATTTGACAATAAAGATGGGTGCAGATCGGTTTTTTCAGCAGTTTTTAATCCAGCTAACTGCACATTTTTACCCTGAAAATATAATAAAACTGTGAACAGAAATTCAATGTTTTCATCAACGATATAATTAAAAGCTATTGTCTTCTTTTTGTCTCAAAATTAATAAATGTTTTGTTGTCTTTTTAACGATTTTAGCCATTTTTAGGCTAAAGGCCATGTGAGCTTTTGTCATGGGTAAGCATCCGTCGTCTGTCCGTCCGTTAGCTTTTCACATTTAACTCTTTTTCTCTGAAACCGCTGAACAGATTTCAACCAAACTTGCCATAGATGTTCATTGGATGGTCCTCTACCAGATTTGTGTTTTTGGTGTAGATCGGAAATTCAACATGGCTGCTAGGGCCAATAATGTGTTCTGATTGGTTGAAACATTGAAAATCTTCTGTCAGAAACCACTAAACCAATTGAATTGTGACTTTGCAGGAATTATCATTGGGTGGTTCTGTACTAAACTTATGAATCGTTTGCCGATCGGAGATTCAAGATGGCCGTCATGACTCGACTTAGTTTAACATTGGACCCTATGGGAATTTCACATTTTCATCTTTTTTTCTGAAACCACGCAACAGATTTGAACCAAACTTGGCAGAAATGTTCATTAGATGGTCATATACAAGATTTTTGTTTTTGGTGCTGATCGGAAATCCAACATGGCTGCCAGGGCTCATAATGTGTTCTGATTGGTCGAAATTTTAAAAATCTTCTTATTAGAAACCACTAAGCCAATTCAATTGTGACTTTACAGAAATGATCATTGGGTGATCCTGTACTAAACTTGTGAATCGTTTGCTGATCGGAAATTCAAGATGGCCACCATGACTCGACCTAGGTTTAACATAGGACCCTATGGACATTTTTTTTAAATGTCTTCTCCTCTGAAACCAGCAAGTCAATTTAGAGCAAACATGGCATGAATGGTCCTTAGGTGGTCAACTTTCAAAATTATGTCCTTTGAACCCAACTTCCATCCAAGATGGCCGCCGTCAGCGGACATAGTTTCAACATAGGATCCTATGGGAAAATTGTTTAAAAGTCTTCTCCTATGAAATCAGTTAGTCAATTTAAAGCAAACATGGCATGGATGGTTCTTGGGTAGTATACTTTTAAAATTGTGTCCGGTGACCACGCCCTCCATCCAAGATGGCTGCCATGAGCAGACATAGTTTTAACATAGAACCCTATGGGATTTCAATAGTAACTTAGATGTATTCGGCATGCAGACATCTTAAGAGGACTTAGTTATGTCAGGTGAGCGATACAGGCTCATCTAAGCCTCTAGTTTTTTAAAGTTCCTTGAATGCAAAAATCATCATTTTGTATTTAATGTTGGAACTTCAAGTTTAAAAGCTAGATTTGTCAGCTGAATTTCATCTATATTTCCGGAATCCAAATTGACTTTAGCAAGTTTATCACCAAATGTCATAATTGTTAAATTTTGTGTCATATTTTCATGTATTTCAGACATTTTGACACAGGCTTTGAAGGCCAGTATAAGGGTTTACCACCTCATTTTCTTTATTTTGTCCAGGAACTTTGAATATTTCATGGCTTTCATTAATCTTTACTTCAATTCATTCAGCTTGGTTTAAGGTATCATTTTCCTTTTCAACAATAAATATGCATGCAATTTGGAAAAAATTATCTGCTATAAAAGATCATGTGAAAAATGTAGACTTTTTGGGATCGCCATCTTAGATGTGCAAATTGCACCTCATTTCCGGCTATTTTGTGAACCATGTAAGGCATGTGTGCATTGCATACAAATAAATATAAAAATTAAGATTCATCATGAAATCAAATGGACAAAACAATAATATCAAAGAAACTTTCTGTACAATATTACAGTATTACATGTGTATTTGCATTCTATTTCAGTGTCGGTCATCTTGACAAATGCAGGATGTCGTCAACTTTTTTTTGTTTAAATCAAGAACGATAACTCAAAATTTGACCATCTTTTTCATGTGTCATTCATTATCCAATGAATATGCTAGGTATTAATATATTTACCCTGATTACAGCCAAAAGCTTTTCTTCTTCTTTCTTTTCCTTTCTTTCTGCTGCTTCTTCTCTTCTTCTGTCTCTCTCTTGAGATTTCTGAAAAAGAAAAATCATTGGCCAACATGATTTATTTTTTCAAAGTTGAACAGACAGACTATAAAATATTATCCCTGCACTTTTGAATGAAAGTTGGGAGAAAATTAATACTATGGTGTGTATCTGTCCACGAATGGTAAGTTACATAATAATGCTATGCATTTTTCTATAAGATATTTTCCTTGGGAATTCACTAAAAGAAACTCATCAAAAACAGATGAACAATAAATTATTTATAACCATATATACAGGTTTTGACATACCCTTTTTGGCCAATCAAATCACAGCTTTTAAAAACAAAAGGATTTCCCTGAAATCATAAGATGAGGAGCAGGTCTCATTTCTCATTTACCTGTGGATTATCAGCAATGAATACCATTTTGACATCTTTCAAAATCTGTCCAATCCGGCAAACAGGAGAATGGAGATTATCCGAGTGTGACCAGTTGTAGGCTATCGATGATGCATGGAACTTTGTCATGGATTTTCTTGATCAAAGCAACACCATTATCATGTAGAATGCAATTATATTTTCTGTGAAGCTTAAGTCTTATTATAAGATTGTTCACCCTTTTAAGGAATTTTAAAGCTTGATTTTTTAATTTTTTTTATACCATTCATATATTAGTTTACTGTCAGATCTTATGTGTTATGTAAAATGCTTTAATTTGTTATCTTACCTTTAGGCTTTCTGCTTTGTATTTCATCTGTAATAATTCCTCGTGTTGATTCTCTATCTGATATTTGTTAAAGACGACACTGAATGCTGTTTTGTTTTGCTTTTTTTATTTATTTATTGTATATTTAATATAAATATATTTTCTGTAGAAAATGTGTTCTTTTTTCTTTTTTGATAATACATGTACCACAATCTTTCATCAAAGTTAGCTACAGAACCATACCTCTTAACAAACATTTTTGTTATTGACAGTAGAGCAAAAGATTTCACCTGTTTCACTTGCAAAATTATCTATTTGGGTAATATAACATTCAGAAATATAATAACAATATGCTATAGATTGGTCTCTCCAACAAAAGGATATTAATAGTCCTGTATCACACCATTTACTTGTTTCATCATACTTCTTTAATTGTAAACAACATGTTGCACCTAAAAATAACAAACATACCAGGTTTTATATATTAATTAAATATGAGAACTAAGATTTCATTTCACAGAAATGAGAATAAATACATAAAAAGTTTGTTTGGTTAAAAGTAGGTTCGGTGCGAACTCCTGTTGATCGCACCATTTTTATTTTTTAAGTTTCAATAACCAAAGTTTATGACTTTTCGAGAAAATCACTTTAAAAATACTTAATGGATACAATGAATAGATTTCAATAAACATGATGTCAACATTTTCATAAATGAAATGTGGCAAAAATAGCAGTGAAAAATAGTTCGTTATGGCAGACATTGTGACGAATCGTGCAATGAATGACGATTACAAAAATACGTCCACTTAAAATACATACTGTGGCATTTTGAGAACATGTCATAACTATATTAAAAAAATCATTATCGTTGATTTAATTCTTTGTTGGGATCATAATATCTTTAACCAGGTAAATCAAGCCAGGTGAGATCAAAGATTATGCAATCAAAACAAAAATTCTATAATCCGTTGATTGGCTTGTAACAATAAAATTGTCATTGTGGTGGCTAATTAGTTTTAATCAGGAAATGAAGAAGAAGAATGGATTGTTACAAACATTTTTCTACGATTTTTTGAAAATTCAAGTGACGAATTGGGTACGGGAAATGTTCGTCACTTTCGAAAATCAATCGTCAATGACAAAAGTGACGAGCGCTAGCTAAATCACTGCCATAACAAATCTAACAAATATCTAATTTTGTTTAGATGGCCAATACAATTAAGTGTTCTGAATATGAAAGAAAATAGAGTATACAGATTTATCACAACCACAGAGCCAAAAGCTTCATCTAAAAAAGGCTTTTATTGGTTGCTAGCTTCACATCAGCTATCTGCTTATTTTTCTTAACTAAGCAGATTACAAGATAAAGCATCTCATTTATTATTGAATTTAATGAAAACATTAAACACTAGTCTAAAGCTGTGATCATAAAGCTGAGAATGAATACAAATACAGTTGTCGTCCTAATGAGTAAACTTCCTCAAAATGAACAGCAGCATACATGAAAGGCAAATAAAAAAAACAAACGAATGCAAAACTCGTTGTTACTGGTCACAAAATATTACAGTATAAAACGTACCTCTAATTATAGCTTTCATGTGGTCTGATTTAAATTTTCTTGCAAAAATACAGTCATATAAAGATGATCTATAGTTACCTGATAAAAAAATACAAAAGCATGAGTTAATGAATGTATTCTGTATCATTTTCATTCATACACTCTACTTGTAAAAGTTACTCATTTAATAAATTACACTGTTTTTTTTCCCTTCTATATGTATATTGCGATATCCTGCAATGCAAAATTTCAAAAATAAATTACTGATGTTGTTAAAATTCAGCTACCATACTATCACATCCATGATGGTCCTGAGTGATTATTAGATGAAGAACATCAATACAAGTGCTGTTTCTTAACTTTCTATTTTTCTCTGGGTTCTCTCATACTTTAACTAACCTATGCGGACATTAGACAGTTGGCTGGAGTATCTATATTTAGCTCAAACCCCAGTAATTTAATGTTTTTATTAATCCATGTGGACCTTAGATAGCTGCCTGGAGTATCTATAGAACCGCATTGGTGGTGTAATGGTTAGCGTGCTTGTCTCGAGTGAGGTAGATCGTGGGTTCGAGCCTCGATCGGGTCAAACCAAAGACTATAAAATTGGTATTTGTTGCTTCTCTGCTATGCAAGCAGCATTAAGGAGAAAGAGCAAAGACTGGTTGGCTTGGAATCAGAATAATGTGTCAGAGTGGGGTGACATGTCTATACGCGGACTGTTGTTTCAGTTAGCTAGCACTATAAAAATCCAACTAAGCGTGTTGGTCTAGTACATGCGTACCTCATCATCATTTCAAGTCAAAATTAACTTGTTCTCGCCATAATATAGCTGAAAAATAGCTGAGTTGGTGTTAAACAATAATCACTCACTGGAGTATCTAAAAGTAGTTTAAACCCCAGTAAATTAATGTTTTTTAATAACTTTTGTGGACGTTAGACAGCTGCCTGGAGTATATATAATTAGTTTATTACCTCGGTGATATTGAGCTGCTGCTCTATTTGTGTATAATATAGCATTCAGAAGTTTATCAGGACATCTACATTTGATTCCCTCTGTATAATTCTCTATCGCTACGTCGTATTTCTTCTTTTTAAATTCATAGTTGCCATCATCTTTAAATGCCTCTGCTGCAGCTATATGTATAAAAATATATATTAATAAGGTCATTTCATCATGGGAGTAACCGCATCAGTGGTGTAATGGTTAGCGTGCTTGTCTCAAGTGCAGTAGATCGTGGGTTTGAGCCCAGATTGGGACAAACAAAAGATTATAAAATTGGTATTTGCTGCTGAGCAGGCAGCATTAAGTAGAAAGAGCAAAGACTGGTTGGCTCGGAATCAGGATAATGAGTAAACTGGTACAATTTCTTCATTTTCTTACAAACTGGAACTGCTTAACCTTTTGGAACACCTGCATTCACCCCCAGTTTTTACTTCGGTTTGTGTTGCTCGATCATTTTAGTTTTCTGTGTATTGTTTAGCAGATCATTGTTTGTCTTTTTGTGTTTTTTATTTTGGCCATTGTGTTGTCTGTGCTTCAATTTACAGTTTCTGATTACCTCCCTTTGGTATCGTCATACTTTTCTTACAGCTTTGATACATGTACACAACAAACATGTGCCAATGTACGTGTATAATCTCAGGTGTCAATCTGATTAAAATCAGCTGTTCTAATATGCTACACTCCCCCTAACATCTGACAGGACGAGATTAGTGTTTTTTTTTATCCAAATCATAGATGAAATTTCTTAATTGAATCTTATCTTAAAACTTATTAAAAAGATCAACCTATTAAGAAGCTTTATCTTTGGAAAAAAAAGCATGATAGGCACTGCTAAGATTTTGGCCACAGCGTATACATTAGCTGATCATGAGTTCATCTGTAAATGACCTCTAGCGGGAAGTAGCGTATTATAACAGCTGATATTAATCAGATTGTCTCAGGTGTGTACTTTGAAGGATGTTAAGGTCAAGAGAGCTGACAAGAACGTAATATATAGGTTGATTTAGAAATGAAATGAATATATCCTCCTGAGGCCTCATAACTCTGAATTNCTGACAGGACGAGATTAGTGTTTTTTATTATCCAAATCATAGATGAAATTTCTTAATTGAATCTTATCTTAAAACTTATTAAAAAGATCAACCTATTAAGAAGATTTATCTTTGGAAAAAAAAGCATGATAGGCACTGCTAAGATTTTGGCCACAGCGTATACATTAGCTGATCACGAGTTCATCTGGAAATGACCTCTAGCGGGACGTAGCGTATAATAACAGCTGATATTAATCAGATTGTCTCAGGTGTGTACTTTGAAGGATGTTAAGGTCAAGAGAGCTGACAAGAACGTAATATATAGGTTGATTTAGAAATGAAATGAATATATCCTCCTGAGGCCTCATAACTCTGAATTTTTTAATGTAATGTATACAACTATCAAATGTATGATATATTTCAATTTGGTAAACATTTTAATTGACCCTTAATCTGAATAAGCCTGTTTTTACACTGATTAAATATGTGTAATACATCGTGTCAAAATAAATCATGTGTAATACATCGTGTCAAAATAAATCCTGTAGTAGATGTAGTAAGAGATGATTAGCATTTACCTTTGTGGCCGTGATCATATGGTAGTTGGATTTACAACTACCTATACAATTAGTACCTTTCACCACTGATGTTGTGATTTCAAATCTTGATTAGGGAGAGGTGTATAACATTATGTGATAAAGTTTGTCAGTGACATGCAACAGGTCGGTGGATTTCTCGGGTCCTCCAGTTTCCTCCACCAATAAAACTGAACGCCATGATATAACTGAAATATCGTTGAAAGTCACGTTAAACACCATCAAACAAACAAATAAACAAACCTTTTGGATTTCAAAAATATGATAACTAAGATGTGTTCGCTAATGATTTGAACATGCCTTTGATTTTGAATGCACTCATCCTTCAGACACAATAGTTCAAAGTAATGTTCAAGTCTTTAATGATATTAACTTGTTTAAGTTCTAAATACATGTAGACATTTATGTCCATATTACTAAAATAAAACCTGTAGGATTTTCATCTTCATATTTCAGTTTCATTAAGGCTTCTAATTCTGGTGTTAACGGTTTACTCCAGTCAACTTCTGTCATAAAGGCTGGATGATTGGTCAAGTCCTGTAACAGAAAAACATGCACAGTGAACACCTGTCTAAAAACCAAACACTCAAATAAAATGGAATCCTTAAATAAAGACCCAATTGAATATATAAAATCTTTATTAATTTAACCTGCATAAACTGAACACCTGTCTATTCTGTACACAAAAGTTGGTGTCAAATGATGTTTAGCTTAGACATGTTTCAGCTTATTAGATAATAGGATATCATTAAAATATTAAACAATAGCAATATCAGGTTATCAATATACCAAAGATCACATTTTTTTCATTAATTACCATACAAAACTGTAGCTTGCATGTATGTTAAAATAAAACTTAAATATTCAAGACATTAATTTCAACAATAACATCTGACCACCATTAAAATAAAATCAAAGTAGTCATTCATGTTTGCTGTGGTTGGTACAAATGAAGACTAGAATTTCAGATGATAAGTAAACAAAAATCATGTAGTTAATGAGAAAAATAATTTAAATACATGTAGATACCATCCACTCCATTTTTTTTCTCAGAAAGTGTAAATATTGTAAAAGGTGAATTTCTGCACACATTGGGCTAGTGATGACCAACAGATAGGGTGACAAATAAAGTATCTACTGGTCGCTAATGATGACCAACAGAAAGGGTGACAAATACAGTATCTACTGGTCCAGAAAGATTTGGGACAAGGCAGAAAAGGTTTTTACATCACTTCAAAATCCAAATTAACTAACATCAATATTAAAGTCATTTTTTTTCTCTCCTTCCTTTTCATTTTTCTCTTTCTGTTTGACAATACAATCTGCTACATATTCTTCTAGTTCCTTATCTAATTTTTTTGCCAACTCTGTTCTCTCTTCATCAGTCCATACTTTCTTTTTTGACATATTCTGCAAAAAATACCATATTAACACATGTTAATACATCTGATAACAATTATCACAATGAAACCGTCATGGCTGTTATCGTGATAAAGTTTGTCAGTGACTTGCGACATGTCGGTTGTTTTCTCCTGGTCCTTCGGTTTCCTCCACCAATAAAACTGATCACCACGATATCACTGAAATATTGTTGAAAGTGGCATTAAACACCATCAACAGGGCTCACCACATAGTAAAAACAGGGCGACTTGACTTCTCTCTCAGTTGACTTAAGGGCGACAGTGAGGGAAAATCTGGGAGACTTCCGAAAATCGATCCCGATTTTAACGTTTCTTTCCCCACTACCGCATGTTCCCCTACCATTCACAAAACGAACGTGTGCTGTACAACGATCTTAAAAAGGATGCAATTAACGAGCTTGGAATACAATATTGAACATCAAGCCCTGTATGGGTCATATTTCAGGAGCATGGGAGCTTCTTTTACGTGAATATTAAAGAAAAAGCATGATTATTGAAAATTTATAGGCGACCTCTCAAAATAACAGGGTGACTGAAATTTCGCTTTTGGGCCGAGTAGGAGCGACTTCAGAGCCGTGAAGGCGACTTTGTCGCCCAAGTTGCCTGGTTTGGTGAGCCCTGCATCAAACAAACAAACACAATGAAACTGTCATTGACAATACATTCCTGTCTGTAAATGTTATTTTTCTCTTCTCAGCAGCCTTGATGCATTATTAATTATCAAAATTTTGGGTTCAGAAAACTTAGCGAAACTGCAACGTCCCCATCTCAGTTAGATCAACCCTGTACCTTCTGCACCGAAGGTAACTGTGCATGCTCTATCAATAATGCTAAAGGAGACCTCCACTAGATCAACTAGCAGAGGGTACCGGTATTTAAATTTTAAATCTATGATACAATGTACTTGAATGGCCAGGCTATTAAACTAATTTCATTATAAAACTCTCCCAAAGTATTTGTTTCTGTAGTTTTATATATAATGAACACCACACACAACTACAAAGGCTAGTGTAATGAAAGACAGGAACTAACACTATATTACTGTAACTCCATTGGTTAATGGGAAGAAAATAGTGTCAGTGGAGGGTGGGAGAAAAGGCTTCCAATGCAAAAACCAGCAAATAAACAGTTCAGCTTATATTTTTTTGTAAATGTTTTTGTTTTAACATCGAGATATCTTTTTCTGTCACTGGATTAATTGGAAATACATTTGTAAGATAAAATAGATAAATGTTCTAATAACCAATAAAATGATGAAAGGCACCCAATAACAGAATAAGGACAGTCATATGCTATACCAAAACAAATTTGTTGTACCACCACAATAGAATTAATATTGAAAACATTTAGTCCCTTTGACAATACTGAATAGTGACTGGCATCTATCGATTTAAAGCACAAATGGTTGGTACATGTGGTGGACCCTGGTATTGAAATATTAGTGAATAATCGATTATCAATGAAAAAATTTACACATTTGCTTGTGATGTTTGCATAAAAAGGAATGATCGGTTCATCTTTAGTTTACATCCAGTTGTTTGTAGGAGGGGTCATGTCTTAATTATTTACATTATTTTGGTACCAGGTCAAATTGGCCCACTGCAAAATTGCCCCCTGGGTCACTTCAAAATCAGAAGAAGTAGCTGAAATTACACTGCATATTGAAACACATTTTAAAAAAATATTTGCAATTACAAATAACATCATTCACAAATGACATTTCAAACAATATTATACATTAAAATATCAAACACAGTCGCAGTCATTGGATGTAACGCAATCACTGGAGACAATTATCCCTTTGGTATCTTCAAACTCTTCTTGCAAGCGGCCAATATTTCAATTAAAACACCACAAAGATACACGAAACATGATTTGGTTAGATAGATATTATGCATTAAAATTATCAAACTGATTTACAAACAACAATGTATCATAAAAATATTGAATTCAAGTTTAACTACAACATGTACATTGTACATGTACCTTATTAAACAATTACAGGTCAGATCTCTCATGTTTTTTTTAATGAAAACTTATATGAAACATAGAGGGAAAAATAATTGTACATAACTCCATTTTCTAATCAAATTAATTTCTTCAATTCAGTAATTAATGGGGGCAGCTTTGATTAATGTCGGGGTGATTTTGTATGGGGGCAATTTTGTTAAATTAATGTGGGGGCGATATTGACGGGGTTCATTTTGCAGTTGGGAAATTTGACTTGAATTCACATAGTAGTGTCCAACACATATTGCATTGTGGTTTTTTGTTTGTTTTCATCTTGTGTATCCAATTTTGCCAGTTTCTCTGGATTGTCCATTCTTGATAAATGTTTACCACTTCGGATTTCTCTATGTATGACTTTAATTTGTGTTGTTACGATATTATTCCATACTAACACGTGTTTAGAAGAAAGTGAGGGAGTTCAACGTACGAGCACAGGGGCTTGTTACGATATTTTTTTTTTTAAGGGCTCGACTGACAACCATGCATTGACAACTCTGAAGACAAAGTGGTTTTTAGAGTTGTCAGTCGAGGGATACACAAATTTCGTAACAACCCCCTGTGGTACGAGCACTCTTTAAACTATCACTCAAAGAATTACCTTAATCAAAATGCTATGACAATATAATTTGTATAAAAAATCAAAACATGTGGACTTTTTTCCTTAACAGGAAGTGCATTGATTATACTAAACTCATGAACAATACCGGAATATGAGAATCTCCGGGTAAGGTCTTCAAACAACGCGATGATTTTTCTAGCAAATCAATTTTTTATCACTAACATTCTTTTTTCCCCATATGGATATGATTTGGTTTTTTTTATTGTTTACTCTAGCTTTGGAAATCAGCGTTAACGGTTAAAAATAAAAAACATAGGAAAAAAGAATATTAACGATAAAATACTTGATTTTCGGAAATCGACTGAGATGTGACATATAGCTTTCCCCCATATGAGGTTACAACATAAAGAGTAGTGATAAATATACAGTCAAAAACCTGTATATAAAGGCCATCCAAGGAACCCGAAAACATGGCCTTAATGGGGAGTTGTCCTTTTTATACAGATTAATATTATATTCATGAATCAATGGGAGAAATGAGACTGTCCTTTATAGACAGTGATTTGTAATATAAAAGTGCCTTTTAAGGCAGGTTTGACTGTATTTGTACAAATGTAATCCGTGCCATTCACATGGTTCACTATATAATTATGCGGACGTCAATACTTTGTCTTTTTCAAGTCCAGACTATGACATACTCATCTCAACCCTTGAAATGGAGTCAAATCAGTTGATAGAATGGTTTAAACAAAATAAAATGCAGGCAAATCCTGATAAATTTCAGGTAATAGCGGTTGGGGAAAAAACTTTTGACATGAACCCAACAACTGAAGTTCAAAATTCAAAATTAATTTGTGAAAAGGTTGTCAAAATCACGGTTGGGTATCGAACTCGACTATCAACTGAAATTTGATGTCCATATAGGTAACATATGTAGAAAGGCAGCTCGGCAACTCTGTATTCTAAAACGTTTGAGTCCATTTCTGTCCAGGCTTAATAAAATCACAATATTTCATACTTTTATCCTAAGTAACTTTAATGTCTGCCCTTTGCCGTGGCACTTTTGTTCGGAAACAAACAGTAAAAAATTAGAGAAAGTGCAGGAACGAGCACTTCGCTTCGTTTACGAGGATTATACCTCATCACATTTGGATTTATTTCAGAGAGCCAAGATGCCTACTCTACACATCCGTCGACTCCGAACCATGGCACTAGAAACTTTTAAAATCCTAAATAACATAGCTCCATCCTGCTTTAATAATCTTGTCAGTAAAAACAATCAAATTACTCTTTCAGGTACAGCAACATTTTGGATATCATACGGGCAGGAACCTCTTCTTTTGGCAAAAATTAATTTCGCTATGCAGCTCCTACTCTATGGAATAGCCTGCCTGAGCTTTTCAGGACTGATAACAGTTTTTCCCAATTTAAAAGCTTGATTCAGTCCTGGAATGGCTCAGAATGTAGATGTAGTGCATGCAAGTAGATAGAAATTTCTGTTTTCCATCATTATGTTATATTTTTTAGCTTGTACTTTTATTTTGCATTTTTGTACTGCCTACAGCATGCTTTTTTATATTTTTAGTTGCTTATGTATCACTCTGTGTGCCTTTTGCTTTTTGTGTACAGTATGTGTATGTGTGTTTATTGTTTTATTACATATATTCGGTAAAAAGCTCATTAGAGCTTATGTTTTATTTGTTATTACCATGCCGAATCAAAATAAAGTTTTCGATGTCTATGTTCTATGTCTATGTCCCCGCATGCGTGGACGCGGAGCCTCTAGAGGCTACAAGTCCCCGCATCCGGTTGTTGTACGAAATCACCGGAAAAATAAGAAATTTGTAATAAAATCGGAATCTCCCGTAACTAATCGGTTCACACCAGGGGCTATGAACTGTTGTCAATTGAACATTAAAAAGATTAATTAATCTCAACAAAATGGATGAACTATATGTTGGTCAGAAATTTGAAACATTTAAAAATTTAGAAAGTGTAATAAGTAAATTTGAAGAAAATAATTTTGTTCAACTCTATAGACGAAATTCAGAAACTGTGGAATATGCCTTAAAAAGGACACCAAATAGAACATTAAAAAGTGACTTGAAATATGTTAGACTAACATATGCATGTATACATAGAGGAAAAAATTGCAGGACAAACTCAAGTGGGAAAAGAGTATGTATGCTACTCTTGCAAGAAAATGGCACGCAGAGGACAGCTTAATTAGCATGTGATGGTTGTCTGGAATGGCAACACATGAAATGCGCTGGGTTGAAAAATTTCCCCAAAAAATCGTATTGGTTGTGTACATGTTGTCTTTAATCATGAGAAATGTCGTCTTTTTAACGTACCTATTATTTCTTAATTAAATTATGTTGTCCGTGCTTTTAACATTAAAGTGGTTTTACTTGGACATTTTAAACTTCTGAAATGTTTTAAATGTTGATCTAATTGCTATTTCCGATTTTAAATATTAACTTGACTTGTTTTACATTTAACGTTTAAATAAAGTTGTTTTGTACCGTACTGTATTTTCTGAAAGTCTTTTCTGGTCCAGTCCATTACTTTGTTTATGTCCTTTGCTTTGTCTTTTTTTACGCGGCTTTCGATTTCTTTACACTGTTTCTTGAATATTGGATTGTTATTACAATTAATTTCGTAAAAATCCGTAATTTCGTACAACAACCCCGCATGCGGGGACGCGGAGCCACTGCCTAACTAGAAAGGCCACGGAACTTGGCGAAAAATACTCTCACTGTTGGTAAAAGGACATGTACGCTTTGGTCTGAAACCCCCGATTCATAGCGTGGAAGTGTTTGTGAAAAATATAGCGTTTACATAAAACGTGCAGAAATAGATCATTTTGTGCTGACGGTTCACATAAAACGTGCAGAAATAGATCATTTTGTGCTGACGGTTCCGTGGCCGATCTATTTTCTCTTACGGATGCTTTATTTTGTCTCCAGACATCTTTTTGCGTAGGGACGATAATATGAACCATTAAGTATTGCTAAACAGGATAAAAATTGTTATCTTGTAAGCGCAAAAGTGATAAAGATTTTAACTTCATTTTAAATTTTTATTCTAATATTCAAAAAGTCAAATATTCAAAAATCGAAAAAATGAAAAATGTACCTTAAGTTTAATATTTTCAAAGTTTGATTAAATATCTAAAATTCTAAATTTAAAACAACTTTTTGATGAAAATATTAAAATTTGAAAACTTTTTAAAAATTTTTATATTTTGATATTTTGAGTAAAAACTGAAAATATTAAAATTTGAAATTTTTTTGAAATTTTGAATTGTTAAGTGTTACACGGACCGCAAACCAATAGTTGTATCCAATTAAATCAAGTAAATATTGAGAGAACAAAAAACTACATTACATACAGTAACTAGATTTTAGAAGAATTTCTTTATCAATGTAGTTTAAACAATACAACAAGGCTTTATCCTACTATATACGTCCTTGACTACAATAACTAGAGAGCTGTGCGGATTACATGTTTTTCACATCACTCTAACAATATTTCAGTTGTGACATGGAAGGGCAGTCGTTGTCGTGATCGCATGGTAGTTAGATTTACTACTACATATGCAATCAGTGCTTATCACAACTGATGTTGTGAGTTCGAATCTCGACCAGGGCGAAGTGTACAACATTATGTGGATGTCAGTGACAGGTCGGTGGTTTTTTCCGGGTCCCCTGGTTTCCTCCTATCGCAACGATACCACTGAAATATTGTTGAAAGTGGCGTTAAACACCATCAAAGAAACAAGTTATATCATGGTGGCCAGTTTAAGACGACGCTACTGTTATATCGAGTACACATCCCTGAGTGCAAACATTGTGGAACGTGATTTTTTTTCGAGTACACGTCGCCATGAGCGGGATTCTAACTCACAACTTTAAAACCAACAATACACATCATGAGAAAAGTTATAATATCTAATCGTAAAATAGCAGAAACAAATACAATATCGATACCCCTATCATGACCGTATACTCTGCTGGCATTCCGAGAAAAGTGGCGGGGTCAAACTAGTTCTATGGGACCAAAACTTACTTCTTTGTAAAAATGCTCAATAGTGTTACTCCAAGAAATAAGTAATACATATTACACGCATTAAAAATGATTGCGAAAATAGTCTGCTAATAACATATAAAAACACATGGAATGAGAGATTTCTTGTGAGGTCGAATTTATTTATGTGTTGCTTTAGCCTATATATTGCAATGGGTGTTTTCGTTTTTATAGGTAGAACTCTTTCTTTCTAGGGAGTGTTTTCATCTTTATGAGGTGCTTATTTTCCTTATATGCCCAGGGGTCGTCGTGGCCGTGACCGCATGGTAGTTGGATTTACAACTACCTATGCAATCAGTGCCTATCACCACTGATGTTGCGAGTTCGCCCGTGATTCTTTCCTCATTTATCAAGGGATTTTTACAAAGAATAACACCACGCGTGCCACTAGTAGAGCAAGAGCAGCTTATCCTCCCGGAACACCTGATATCGTGTTATAGCATGGCGAGTTGATGGGAAAAGTACAGAAACTAATCCTATGTCGATTAATTCTTCTTGACATTCATACAGGATCGATGGTGTAATGCCTAATGGATAGAGTGTTCGCCCCGAGTGCAGCAGATAGCAGGTTCGAGCACAATTTGCTGCTTTTCCACTAAGAACTCAGTATTAAAGAGTAAGAGCAAAGACTGGTTGGCTCGGAATTAGAATAATGGATGAATCCCATAAAATGTTTGCTAAAAAAGCGCAGTAATAATACAAATGTGATGCTAATGGCTAATGGTACAGTGCCAGATTTAGGACAAATGAGGCCCTGTGCTAGTTAAGCTATGAAGCCCTGTGCTAGTTAAACTATGAAGCCCCTTACTTGGGCCCCGGCTGAAGGTGTGAAACCTGGTAGGACTAAACAGGCAGTCAGGTATATGCCTTCAAATTTAAAATTGTACCACATAAACAAAAATCCATCGTAAATTTTTTTTTTTTTGGCAGGACGATGGGCTGGTAACAAGACATTTCGGCACCCATTGAAAAAGACAGTTCGGTATCAAGACAAATCGGTACAAGGACAAATCGGCACCGCATTTTCTTTCAAACAAACTGATTAGCTTCTTTAAAATAAAATCAAAGAAAGCTAAAAAAAAAAACAAAACAAAAAAAAACATCAATGATCGTTTAAATGCAATCAAAACATAATTGATTTAAATATTCTTTAAAAGAAGCCATTATTAACTCTCTTAATTAAGATCAAAAGCATTTCGAAAATTGAGGACAAGAAATATGAAGTGTTTATGCATGCACTCCTATATATGACTTACTTTTTATATAAATGTCATACCTGGCATAAATTCCATAAACAACAGACTCAGTGCAGTAATTTAAACGGGGGATTTTNTTTTAGATATTTTAATTATTTTAACTTTTAAAATCTTTTAAATCGAGCTACAAATTTTAAGAGTGTAAATATATATTATATGTATATATCAAGTATGGTGGAATAGGCAATTCAATTCACTGTGGATACAGCACCGGCACACAACGCACTGTAGATAGTAGCACCATTGTTCTACATACCAATGGTATGGTTGCCCTACAAAGGGCGTACAGAAGAAGAAGATGTAAGATGTAAGAAGATGAATCCCATAAAATGTTTGCTAAAAAAGCACAGTAATAATACAAATGTGATGCTAATGGCTAATGGTACAGTGCCAGATTTATGACAAATGAGGCCCTGTGCTAGTTAAATTATGAAGCCCTTACTTGGTCCCTGAAGGTGGGAAAACTGGTAGGCCTACACAGGCAGTCAGGAATATGCCTTCAAATTTAAAATTATACCACATAAACAAAAATCCATCGCAAAATAATTTTTTTGACAGGACCATGGGCTCCC
>MJUT01033289.1:272437-305725 GCA_002080005.1 Gigantidas platifrons
ATGAAGGTTATTGACTTTGAGCATACCTGATGAAAGTTATTGACTTTGAGCATACCTGATGAAGGTTATTGACTTTGAGCATACCTGATGAAGGTTATTGACTTTGAGTGTACCTGATGAAGGTTATTGACTTTGAGCATACCTAATGAAGGTTATTGACTTTGAGTGTACCTGATGAAGGTTATTGACTTTGAGCATACCTGATGAAGGTTATTGACTTTGAGCATACCTAATGAAGGTTATTCCAGAAACGTGTCATGTGCACTACATGCAAACTAGAATCTACATTTTGATTTTGTTTTTTTTTGGAGGGGGTGGGGGGAGGGGCTTTATCATTGTATATATGTATATATAGATATGCTTCATGGAAAAACATGTTTTCAGTTAATATAAAGCATCACTGTAGACTCCCAATTAGAGTCTTAGAAATTATTCTAAAAATAATCTATTTATGGGAGGGTGGTTCAACACCTATCTTGAGATCATCATCCTCTTGTTTATAGCCATCTAAATACTTTATTTACGTTCAAGATTTTGTCGTTTAATTTCAGTAGTTAACATCAGTCATACTTTTCTTTTAAAGGTACAGTGTCTACCATTTGTGCTATTTTTTTCGACTTAAATAACTGTACAGGGAACATATTAAAACATAAATAAACACTAAATGGACCACTTTGAAAATTTACATAAAGTTAATCTTTTTAAATTTATTTCATGAAAACATCTCCCCTCCCATCTTACAGAGAAGATCTCATAAGTTTATAACTTGTGTCTGATCCATTGTCTATAATTGCTTGACAATAAAATATGCTTAAAGTAAAAGTATCTCCCAAAAAATTGTTTCTGTCTTCATGAGAATATGTCATGCAAATTCATGTCATGCTTTGTTCGATTTCTCGATGCGCCGACATACATTTGTTATTGCTTAAGAAAAATGGGGAAATGGTGACAGATGATGATGTATTCAAGAGGTCTCCAGATAAAGTTAACGGAATCGGCTAGAAAACAAGTAATTGTCACAATATAATAAAACAAGATTCAACATAGGGTACCAGCACGACAGTTGGTTGGTAATAAACAGCGTTCTTAGGATTCTTAGATCATGAGCTATAAACAAATAATCACATTCCGAACCCCCAGTGGGCATAGAGTCTGTTTGTCCTAATTACACATTTGTCCTGGGTCTGTTCGCCTTGAAAGTTACCCCTGATAATTATAAAGTATCTTTAATGAACATAATGCATATTTTAATTTAAATTAAAGATGCCTTTGCCAATTCCTATATTTGGGAATCGTTGTCTGATGAAACATTTATGATAGATCTCCCTAATTTCCATAGTCAATATGCAGTATGCAATAGACATAATACATTTTCCATTTATTTGAAATAAAATAAATGTATAATGGACAATTGAATTTCAGCAACTAAATATCATTTATACTTCATTTATTTTTAATATCCTACATATATATATATATAAATATTAGGGTGATTGTGTATTAATGCAAAGGGACTCGAATTCTCCTCTGTGTATGGCTAAACACTGATGACATAGTTTGAAAAAAAAATCTGCAAACGCAATCATTGACTATGTCGGTCATTGCCTAATTAGTGATACTGATAGCACAATTTTCAATGGACGTACGATAAAACTTAAATTTTTTTTAACGATTCACTACAAGAAAAAAATGACTGACAAAAAGAAAACTCAAATTGCAGACAGTGTTTCATGATTTGACTGTGTGATACCTTAAAATTCAAAGAATCTTACTTTCAGGCACGTTATATGAACCATCAGGAGGAGTTGCATTTGAAAACTTCATATAATCAACATAATATTTGTCAAAATGAGACCCAAGTAAAGAGTCATATCCCATCATTTCATATCGCACTGGAGTGATTTGATCAGACTGCTGAACCCACATTGTATAAACATTCTTTTTCTTTCCTTGCATTTCAGTTTTCTGATACATGGTACAATTGATTCCATTCATCTTGTCAGTACCAATCATCTATAATATAATTTTAATAGAACTAATATTAAAACATATGACAACTTCGAGGTGGTCATGGTCATGATCATATGGTAGTTGGATTTTCAACTACCTGTGCAATCAGTGCCTATCACCACTGAAGTTGTGAGTTCAAACCCCGTTCGTTCATAGCGAGGTGTACTCTATACAATATTATGTGATAAAGTTTGACTGTGACTTGTGACATGGCGGCGGTTTTCTCCGGGTACTCCGGTTTCCTCCACCAATAAAACTGACTGCCACGATATAGC
Organism: Gigantidas platifrons; assembly: GCA_002080005.1. Taxonomy (NCBI): domain Eukaryota; kingdom Metazoa; phylum Mollusca; class Bivalvia; order Mytilida; family Modiolidae; genus Gigantidas; species Gigantidas platifrons. Next base: position 274,723 of record MJUT01033289.1, read on the forward strand.
TGAAATATTGTTGAAACACCATAAACCAAACCTATGACAACTTCTGTGTCACAAAAACTATTTATATTATGCAAAAAGTTCAAGATTAAAGCTTTCTTTTCAGGTACATGTACTTTTTATGTTAATTGGATCACACCAATATACTGTGCTATTTCCATTAAAGAACTGAATTGAATTGAATTATATCAAAATGGTTGGCATTTTATACTCACATATGTGGAAAAGGTTTGCATGACTGCATTATTTCACTAATGGGTCAATAAAACTAGCTTGACACTGCCACTTTTAATTGAAGTGACTGTGCTAAGCCAGGAATGAGCTGTCATGTATATGTGATAAAGGGGTATCAACTTTTTCTCTGTTGTTTCAATTATTTTAGTGGGTTTTGGAACTGTTGCAATAGTGTGGTATTTTTTTGCTGATCATTTAATTTATTATCAATTTGTCATTTCAGAAACAAATGCACTCAAAGACTTCCTGTTTCATATATACAAAAAATGTATGTCATTGGTTGAAAATGCAGTAAAAAAATCAGTCTTAGAGACTGTACGGCACCAGAAAATCTACTCGACAATGATACATTACGACTAGAAACAGACGTATGTTCATTAAAATGTCAAAAAAAAAAAAAGAATCTTTATGACAATACATTCCTTAACTTACTGCATGAAAGAGTTGAAACAATGTAGCACACTTTTAATTTCTGGTTTAGCTTTACATGGAACCATTTGTTCTGACTATGCAAATTACAAATAAACAACAATGGTCATTACCCATATTCATGTAATATTAGCATATATATCATGTGACATGTACATTTCTACACCATTTAGTTCTAGGAATATTAATCTTAAACAAAAATCACAATGACTCTTTTTACGACTTTCTTAAGATAAACATTTCCATGTGAACATATATTTGGTCAATTACAGTCAGAAAAGATATTGGTCATGTATTTGTGTGTTAGGGATATCAAAGTTGCCTCTTCTGACGATTTTTCTATTGGATTTTGGAACTGTTCCGGCAGTGTGGTATTTTTTATTTTTTATTTTATTATCAATGAGACTCAAGTTTATGTCACATCCTAACCTTAAATCCTGCCAGATCAGGGAGAACAGACTGTACCATAACTGCATCATCCTTATTTGTGCCATTGACCTGGAAACACATATCCATGTTCAACTTTTTCTCGGTAGACATAGGAGCTAGTTTATAGCTGACACCATACTTCGTCATATCAGCCCTCTGTATAGTAATAACCATACCTATCATCAAAAAAATGTTTTAAAGACACAAAATTCCCCATACCAGTCCTCAGTATAGTAATGACCATGTAGATCTTACAATCAAGTTTTTTAGGGGTTAGGGTTATGGTGTTTAACACCACTTTCAACAATATTTCAGTTATATCGTGGCAGTCAGTTTTATTGATGGAGGAAACTGGTAAACCCTGAGAAAATCACTGACCTGCTGCAAGTCACAGACAAACTTTATCACATAATGTTGTATTGAGTACATCCTCGCCATGAGCAGGATGGATTCAAACTCACAACTTTAGTGGTAGGTACTGATTACACTGGTACCAGTAGTTGTATATCCAACTACCACACAATCATGATTTTCCATGACAAAAAGTAAATGATCTTATTTTTGTTTCATGTGAAAAAAGATTCTGGATAAAACGTAGTCACTCCCTGAAGCTTTATTGACATTCATGTGGCTATTATTAATGTCAGGTGTAAATGTATCATCTATTAATAATTATAACACTTACATCATCAACTTGAAGTTGTTATTCTTACCTATGGGCCGTTGTGGCCGTGTTTGCATGGTAGTTGGATTTACAACCACCTATGCAATCAGTGCATATCACCATTGATGTTGTGAGTTCAAATCTTGATCAGGGCGAGGTGTCCAACATTATGTGATAAAGTTTGTCAGTGACTTGCGACAGCCTACAGGTCCTGGTTTTCTCCAGGTCCTTCGGTTTCATCCATGAATAAAAATGACTGCCACGATATAACTGAAATATTGTTGAAAGTGGCATTAAACACCATCAAACAAGCAAACAAACAAGATATTCTTACCTCCATAATATTCTATTTTGCTCTTTTTCTTCTTGGGATCATATAATGCCGAAAATGGCTCTTTTATTTCCGCATATGGGAGTTGCAATGTTCCTTGTACAGAGTATGCTGCTCCATTCCAGTTTGGTACTGCAGCTTCACCCACTGATGCTTCTGAAAATAAAAATTAATATTCCTTTCAGATGTAATAGTTTTTTTTGGTACTAAATGCATGGCATGCAAAGCTGGAAAGACAGCACAATTCCTGACTTATCATGATAAATACAAATATGAAGCAAGACTATTATCATAAAATACTATTTTCGTTCAACGAGTTTGCCCTTTTTTTTTAACATGTTTTCGTCTTTCATATCCGTTATTCACCATATTTCGTGCACACTGACAAATATACTCCACATAAGGATACAAATAATTTTTGGTTCATCGTGAAATTCAGTTTTATTTCACGTTGTTCCGTACTCATAAACCCTTTATACCACCCTCTTCAATATCACATAAATCTCTTCTACTAATTATATACATCTACCTATCCACAGTAACAAACAAAACAAGTTGTTACAACAATGTATGTTCATCTTATATGTAACAGTACCATCTTTGAGGTTTGGAGATGTATCAATATTTTTGCTTTGGAAGATTATTTTGCAAAGGTGTGGGAGATTAATATATACGTACATGTATTGCAGTATGAAAAAACTCTTTATTTAAGTCGCCAGTAAAATGGCATTTGCAACCGTCAAATCCACAATTGACACCTCCAACTCTTCAAATACAGTACTGTTATTCCTATTCTGATGAAATTCTCCCAACGTGTACACACTAGTTTGAAAACATACAAATAAATGACGAAATATATGCACTTTTCAAATTTCTTCCGCTAAAAAAATAGTAATGTAGTTGTTTAAGGATTCGCCATCTTGAAAACGTGAAATCCTACATGTCATATGTACAACAATACACAAAAATAATTAAAATGCCTACCTTGAAAATTTATTTTAGTTAAATTCTATCTAAATTGAAGCATACACGAAGCCAAATAACGTCTGATCTTTACATTTTAAACTGGAAGTCTTCCTATGACGTCACGTAAAAATGACGTTGTTTATGTGCCAAAGTCGTTCAACAATATTTCCCGGAAATTTGATCTTTGTGATTTTTAGACCCAGGGATATGCAACAATACATTTTTATGTTCAGTATTGCATTAGATCGGATAGTAAACTCAATTTGTGACCATCAAATCTCCAATTGATGCCGTGAAATTTTCAAATACAATACAGTTATCTCCTAAATAGGCCGTCAGCATCAAATGCATAGTCGGAAATATCTGGGTCAGCCATATTGTTAACAAACAAGTGCATTCGGCGTAGGAATATAGCATTCCTTCAGGCCTGTCAACTGCAGATTTGACGGCTCTCGATAGCCAATGAAAATACGCGTTACATTATAATTGCATTAGAATCCATAATATTACCCTTATTAATGTATCCATATTGTCTTTGTACCATTTGACATTTTTTTTATCCAAAGAAAACATTACTGCAAAATTCAGGATTTATCAATTTTATTAGTGAAACTTGTCTTATGTAACCAGGGCAAATTGTCAAATGCAATGCAACTATAAATAAAAAACTAGAAACACACAGGAGCATGTAATCGCTCACCTAGTTTTCAATTCAACTTCTAAATTTCATAGATAACTTTCAGTTGATTCTTTTTTTTTCTACTAATAGTAATACAAGTCATTCTGGATGGAGTGTGGTGGTGTCACACATATTTTTTGAAAGGTCATTCATATCAGCTCAAAATTCTGAGCAGAAGGTTTTTATTTTTTTTCTCTCAAAATATACATAATTGGTATAAATCAGCTGAAAGAATATACAGTACAAGACCAAATGATTAAAGTTAATATAACATACAATATACCAAAATACTAGACCAAAGTTATCTTTTAAGAAAATTAAATGTGATACATGTATGTTACGATTTTTCTATAAGCAGTGATGTCGTTAAAAGCCGGCAGCCGGCGATTTTCGCCGGTTATTGTCCTTTTCCTGCCGGCTATTTTCAATGAGTAAAAAAAAATGTGACAGAAAAATCCATATTCAAATAGTATATCAATTATTACATCGTATAATTAATTAATTATGGATTTTGCCGGCATATAAATCAACGTTATCTATTATATCAGTTCCCGTTTGGAAATCCCCTTTAGTATATATTTAGTCGCTATTTATAAAATTGTGCGTGCGCACCAAACATTTAGTGAAATATCCGCAACATAGGACAGGAAGTAAAGTAATTTTAGCCCCAGGTAATGCCCAGAATGCAGGATATTTCACTGTTTTAGCATCAGGGGTCAAAGAAGGCCCTCAGACACCCGCCTCATTTCTCTGCCGCCTATTCTGAATATTTTGACACCTATTCAAAATTTTACTGACAACACTGTATAAGCAATTCGCATTAACTTGTTGGTGGTTGCCATTGTCAGGCTGAAGCTGAATAGGGAAATGTGATATGTTTATGCAACTAGCAAGTCACGAATACACCGGGTACCGGTATTGTATGTACTTCTAACTTCTAAGTTCTCTTACTGATTACTCTAAAGTTAGACTTATTAAACATTTAAAACATTTTCTGTCATCGCCTTAAAATACATTCCAATCTATTTTATTTATTATGTTTTCTAAATGTTGTTAGTCCATATGTTTTCATATCGAAGAATTAATAATATTATTTACCTAAACATACAACAGCCAACAAAACTAGGAACACAGCTATCCTTACTTCTGCCATTTTTTTAAATGACAATCACATGATCAGTGATCACATGATTGTCTCGGGAGTCACGTGCCTTCACATGATCGTCCACTTCTTCCGTGTGTTAATTAAAGGAAAAGACCAGTCAGTAGAAAAGTTGTTTTAATTCAATTCATTATAACTTGTTATTCGTAAATAACTTATTATTATACCATTATACAGAAAAGATTCTTGAGACCTGCTAATCTGGGTCACGGGTCACGTAATCTGGGTCACGGGTCACTATGAGTAGTATGTGTAGTCTATTTTTATCTTGGACAATAGTTTATAAATAGAATCTTGACAATGTAAAGGAAAGATGCTATGTTATATTTATTCATTTGTTTGATTCTGGAATATTGTTGATCATCGATTTAAACAAGAAAAAAGGGAAAAAAGGGGGTGAATTTTACAGTTAAATAAATGTTGTATAATAAATGTTATATTTCGACAGTTTAACCCGTCACGTAATCTGGGTCACGGGTCCCTGTGAGTAGCATGTGTAGTCTATTTTTTTTTTATCTTGGACAATAGTTTATAAATATAGAATCTTGACAATGTAAAGGAAAGATGCTATGTTATATTTATTCATTTGTTTGATTCTGGAATATTGTTGATCATTGATTTAAACAAGAAAAAAAAAGGAAAAAGGGGGGGAATTTTACAGTTAAATAAATGTTATGTTTCGACAGTTTAAAGAGAAAAATATAAATTTGTTGCGACTAAAGCTTAAATCAGCGTTAAAAATTGAACAAATATCAGTGGTTTTGTAAATGAGAGGAGTTTGAAATAAAAACACAGGACCGGACTTTCAAAGTGCGGACTTTAAACAAAAATAATAATCCAGGATTATTTGAATATAGAAAAATGTCAACAACAAATTATCGCTACGTCGAGTATGGATATCACGTATATTTGAAGTTATTATATGGACATACGACAACCCAATTTCCGGAAACTTAACGTCAGCAACATAATAGTATAATAAAAAAAAAACTTACGAATTTCACAATTTCTAAATATGCGTTAAGTTTCTTTTTATTAATGAGTTTATGTTAATCACCATCTAAATTGGAAGTCAATGTTTTATTTTGATGGTCTACAATTTTAATGAAAGCAGTTCCACACCGATTATAAACAAGTAAGGTTAATGCGAATCAACTTGTCTATAACCTCTTTCTAGAGAAACAAAAATTGACATGTGACCATTATTTACAGCACAGCCTTTGGCTTTTGAATGGAATATTTCAAACCATAACTTGAATATTTTTGAAAGTGGCGATAAGCACCATAAACCTAACCCTAATCAATATGGCAATATCATGGCTGCTCAAAATATTTTAAAGGTCATCTTTATGGAACATGCTTACATATGTAGTACATACTGTTGTTTGGTTTTTTTTCAGACGAGTGTTACTTCAAATAGAATAGTATTTATGAATGGTACTAAATATTTTGTATGTTATTTTGATGAACTTACAGCAAATTCAGATGATATTTATTATTTGTAAGCTATTCCCAAACCAAGCGAGAGATTAACTTTGGTTTGTTAGAAGTTTCATACCGAAAATTATTAGTGAAAAAAAAAACAATAGCAAAAACGATAATGTTTTTCCTTTAATTTCTGGCACATTGTGTATTTGTGTTTTCCTTTAATTTCTGGCACATTGTGTATTTGTGTTTTCCTTTAATTTCTGGCACATTGTGTATTTGTGTTTTCCTTACAGAATGTAATTTTGGTACCTCTGGTTTTAATTGTGAAGACAAGTGTGATACATGCAATAACTCTATATGTGAGAGAATTGGTGGATATTGTACAAATGGTTGCATAGCAGGTTATTATGGCTACCAGTGCCAACTGACAGGTATTAAAAACATGAATTTTCTATACATCTGACGTTTTCTATTTATTCTACCACACAGTTATAATATCTAATAAGTAAAATCGTAAAAACAGCGGGGAAATCGGTACATTTTACAATTATAGACATGACCGCTCAATTGCCTCGCTTGATAAAGGCACTTTCAGAAATATAGTGGCGCTATAAAACTAGATATCTGGGCCATATTCTCCCTCTTAATTAAATGATGGTATTGTGTTAGTGTTCTCTAAATGATAACTTTCACATACCTGGGTGAGCAACGTTGTAACTAGATTAACACGACGGGTGGCACTAGTGGAGCAGGCTCTGCATACCCTTCCGGAGCACCTGAGTTCACCCCCGGTTTTTGGTGGGGTTCGTGTTACTCGATCTTTAGTTTTATGTGTATGCTTTGTAGATCATTGTTTGTACTTTTTCTTTTGGCCATTGTGTTGTCTGTTCTTCTTCGATATACGGATTCTGATTTCCCCTTTGGTATCTTCAAACTCTTCTTACAAATCAATTTCCAGTTGGGGCTCTATTTTAAAGCCTGTTCTACCAACAGAACACTACAAATAAATGACCTCTTCAGTAATATAAGCTCCATGGTTGTCATCATGATTAGTGCCATCGATGCCAATGTATGTCTGTAGCATAACTTTATCCAAACATCAGATTAAAAAGTATATCGGTTAAAAACTATCATTCATCTATATGGTATTATCATCACATATTTGTTTTAACAAGGAGATAAATTGTACAGTGTGTGCAAGAAGGTGGATATATCAATTGCTGTCGGTGGGTAATTGTACTGTTGTATTTTTACCTGTTGAAATGTGAGGTTGTGTGTACAGTTGGTCACACTATATTTTAGAAGTAGCCTTTAAAGGTTAGTACATTTTATTGTATAAAGGGTTTAATGACAAACCAAACAGACAAATGAGATTATAGTTAGAGTGTATATTTTGTATATATACATGTATATATATGTGCATGGTAGATATAAAGACAACCAGGTCAACTATCGATTAATTTTGTCCACAATATCATTATTTTCGATCCAAAAGATTTAAAAAAAAAATCAGCAAAATGATACATTTCATATAATATATTTATACTTTTTAAATATTGAAAACAGAGTAAAACAGCTTCGATTGAACCATGCTACTAATACTAATACCCATAATACTAGATCAAGTCAGATTAATTATGTTACACCAAAAATTAAAGGCATCGAATCAACAACGTTTTACAACAATGGAATCCATGATTGGAATTCTCTACCCGATTCGATCAAATCCATCAATGATTTGCAAAGATTTAAAAAAGAAGTGAAGTGCCACCTGATACATACCAGTGAAGAACGGGAAAGACGTGTCATATCATAATAATGACAATTATATATATATATATATATATATATTTTCATAGATAATGTACTTATTTTAAAATTAAGTAATCCCTCTACCCGCTCATGTTGATCTTTTAATGTCCACTTGAACTTTAAGCTGATACTTATAAAGGACCCCATTGGAAATAAGCTGAATGGCTTTCATGGGCTATCCTTGGTGAGAAAGTTCTCAGCAGTTACAATGAGTTGATTGAAGTTTCAGTTAATGATGGCAGTTTTATGTTTTATTTTTAAATTAACGAGAAATTTTTAAACACTTGTGTATGATGTTGAAATTTTTTAACCTAAATATATTTTACCTTTTACCTTTACCTTTTATACAAATATTGCATATTTAACGCCATTTACATTGTACATATAGATTTATTTTGTTTTCCTGAGTGTGTTTGGTAAAAAGTCAACATGCCTATCAATGTAAACTGAACATATTTAATCGTTTTGGTCACACACACACAGTTATAAATGCAGTGAATGAGTGATTTTTGTTTAACGCCAACTCAGTAATTGTTCAACTATATCATGGTGAGAACAAGTTAATTTTCAATGAGATGATGATGAGGTCCGGTTTTTTACTAGACCAACACGCTTAGTTGGATTTTATAGTGTTAACTCAATGAAGCAATATTCCGCGGATAGATATGTCGCCCCACTCGGACACATTATCCTGATTCCGAGCCAACCAGTCTTTGCTCTTGCTCCTCAATGCTGGGTGCGTAGAAGGGAAGCAACAAATACCAATGTTAAAGTCTTTGCTTTGACCAGATCGTGACTCGTACCAACGATCTGCCACACCCGAGACGAGCACGCTAACAATGACATAGTTATGCATTTAAAACTGGAATAGGAAAGCAGGGGCTGATTCAAGGTAGCCCCCCCCCTAAAATTGGAAAAAAATATGATTTTTTTGCTTAAAATCGTGATTTTTCACACGAAATACCCCCAAAATTTCCGCGATTTTTTTTTAAGTGCGCCCCCTAACTTGAAATCCTGGATCCGCCCCTGTAAAGTATCATATTTCCTTAATCATTCCACATGTTTTTTTCGTTTGGGCAATAACCTCGTCAAGATATAAATTGCAATACATTTTTTCGTAATACATTCTATCAGAGATATAATATAAATAAGCAAAGAAATTATGTACATATTCCATTATGTGCTTTTGTTTTTTGTTTTTTATTATCTTATCGTAACTTCATTTTCTTCTTTAAGTTATGGTATCCAGAAAAATCTGTGTAGTTGGTGCCGGCGTCATAGGATTGTCGTCTGCTGTTAGAATACAAAATACATTACCAGATGTAGATATTACTATAATTGCCGATACATTTTCTCCGAATACAACATCTGACGGATCTGCTGGATTCTGGGAACCCCATTTAGTTAATCCAGACCAAGCAGAAGATATAAGGTTTGCAAAACTATTTGTGATTGATTGATATAGTATCACGTCTTTAATTAGTAAGAAAAGATATGGATTAACATGACAACGTTGAGACTACCCCAACTTTTATAACTTCACTGATAGAAAATGTGCAATGCTAAAGCATGGTCGCCACGTGTGCGGCAGATCGGAGGTTCGCAGTCCTTGTAAGGTTAACCTAAAGACTATACAATTGGCATTGATTTTGCTGCTTCTTCGCAAAAGCCTGGTTAGCGCGCTAAATGTTTACGCGTGGGGCGACATGTCTTCCCGCATACTGTTGTTTCAGTGAGCGAACACAATAAAAATCCAAATAAGCGTGATGGTCCAGTACACAGTATACATAATCATTATTTGATCGGAATGGAACTTGTTCTCGCCATCACATATCTGACAAATTGTTCACTAAGCCTTTTCTAACATTCACTCACTCACTTCATCCTTTGTTTAATTCATGCTTAGTTCAAAAGCATTGTTAATTCTGTTCATTACATGTTCCAAAAGCTGGGTATGCGTCTCAGTGTATATTTGATAGACACTTATACTATTGTTCTAGGAAATGGGGACAGGAGACCTTTGACCATTTGATGAGACTTGAGAACTCAGTTGACGGTGGCAAACTTGGCGTCCAACTTTTATCTGGTTACAACTTTTCTAATGAATATGTGAATGAGGTAATAATGAATGATTTGAAAAAGGTTTAGAGTGTTGTATTTAATTACTACTTTACTATATGGACTTTCATATTTTTATAAATATATTTATTATAATTTTTATCGCCTGGAGATTATTAGCTTAAGCATATTTTAATTCAAAATTAAGCATACAGTTATGTTACAATTCATACAAGATATTATAAATAACAGGACTCGGAAACGAGCATAAATTAGCTTTTATCCTGTACTTGTTCTATTTAATTCAAAATATAAACGTCAATGGAATAATGTGAATTTTTTGCAGTATAAACACAATATTGATGCATTGACTTAAAATCTGAGATAAAGGCTAGGTTCACATTGCACTGATATTATCTATTAATCGGTCTCCTAAGTAATATATGCACACTTATATATAGCAAAACGGAAATAATACATCGCTACGTGACAATGATAATGAATAGATAGTTAAGGTGTCTATTAAAAAGAATAAAAATAAAGATGAAATGCAATATAAGTTAGGTTGTAAATGTCTGTGGAGAATATTGATCGTAAATCTATGAATTGAAGGTCATTTTTGTATTATGCTAGTATATTGTTAGGGTTCTCTTATAGGACCCATTTTGGAAAGACCAAGTGTTAGGATACCGAAAGTTGAATGAAAACGAAAAGATATTGCACCCCGACAAAAAGTAAGTTGTTAAGTAAGAATATATTAATTCACCATTTCTAGAATACTCATGGCAAGGAACATCAAACACAAAATATCCCATGTAGTGCATTGTAGGTTTCATGACAAAGACCCAATTTTTGAATAAGCAATATACAATACATAGAAAAAGACACTATACGTACATTCTCGCACAATATAATTGTTTTTTTTTATCCTGCACTGATTCTTTTTTGAGAATACAAATTGCATTGACTGGATAAGTTTTAGTTATGTACGGCCACTGACCAAGATATAGCTTTTTCGGTACCTAATTCAAGTTGAACAATGGTAAGAAACGGAAACAGTATTAACGCAGACTTCACAGAAGTCAAAACAAACAAAAAAACTATTAGAACGATGCTTGTTTCTGCTCTTTTGTAGACAATTTGGCAGTTGTTTCGGGCTTTATAACATGGCAGGATAAACACAATATACGTACATTGTCGGAAAAGATAATATTCATTTGCACTCGCTGCGAAATACAACAGAAAGTCTCACCAAAGACTACGGGTTTTCTACCTGTTGGTATAGCTCGTACAAATAAATTTAATATTTTCCGACAATGCACGTATATTGCATATTCACGAGCTTGACATAAAGCAGTAAGCAATCCAACAATCAATCTTTTGTTTGGTAATATGTACCTACTAGTATATCATTGTTGTTACATTTTTGTAGGGACGGTGTTTTCTTCACGACAGTATCAATTGACGTGAAATCTTATCTTCCATGGTTGATGCAAAAGTAAGTAATTAGTGTTTGTTTCACAGACTTAGACTGGTTTCGAAATATAACATCCCAAAACGAAACTCCCTCAAGTAGTCTGTTGTTGTTATATTTGTTTCTCCATCAGTACAACAACAACCCCAAGCACCAAGTTCGCCTGACGTGATGACATCTCCTGTGCCATATAAATACACCGATAGGCAAAAAAGGGGGTTGATTGTTTGTACGAACGAAACCAACCACTCTCAAAGACGAAATTATGACTATTAAAATCGGAATTTTGGTGAAACTATTTAAGCCCGGAAGCCGACCACAAGACCATGACACACGGGAGTTTATCGATACCTCTTGAAAATCGTAACTACCGACATTATATATATTCATGACACCTTTCGCCAATTCCAAAATGTCAGAAACAAAAGGTCATATTATATAAAATTACTAATGAATTAAAGTTCACTTGTATGTAAAACACATTAAAATCAAATGCACATGCAATTACTGGCATTGTTATTTCATGATGTGCAAAAACATATCTGCTTTATTTTTGTTTCCCCAATGAACGCACTTTTTCATTTGAAAATATAGCCAGTTACGTTTATATATATAACAGTATATTCTGTAGAAAGGACATAAGTTCAGAACAATCTCTCAGAATTTTAGAGGTAAGTTAATACAGTGCTGAAAATAAAATGAAAAACTAAAAATACCACAATATCGGAACATTTACAAAATCTAATAGACAAAGTCAAAGTCAATACTCGCAATACACAAATACATGACCGCTCACTTTCCTTTCTTGGCTCGGACACTTCAATGGAAACTGACTGGGTTCAACTAGTATTATGGACCGAACGCCCCACTCCTCTTGGTGAAATGATGCCGTCTTAGTGTTTGAGATATAACAGCTCATTTATAATGAAAATTATAAGCTATTAATGTGTTTTGTAGATTTAAATCGAATGGTGGCAAGGTCCAGTTTAGAACAATATCTTCCATTGTAGAGGTAAGTTGATAATTATGAAAAGAAACTAGCAATAATTATAATTATATTTCACACTATTACAAAGAATTGGAAAAAAAAAATTATTTGTTTTATCATTCCAAATTTCACACTGTTGATATTGTGTGTAGTTCTTAGTTTTCATGATGTTAGAAAATAACACCCACGGGAGTGGCCACGACTGAATGGTATTGCTCTTTCTTGAACTTTGAAGTTATGTGTCAAATTTTTGACCAATCACAACGGGCTTTACGATGAAATGAGCACATAATGTAATTATGAGGTGCTATTTAAGTAGCATGTACATTGCAATTTACGAGATCTGATTTTGAATTTTTGAACCTGTCAATGTGTTTATGCGTTATTTACCTTTATCATTTTAATCACCATTGAAATTATATATTACTGTATATAACAGTAAGCAAGGATTTATATACTATATAAATCCTTGCAGTAAGCAATAGTCTGTGGATCAAAATATTTTACAATTCTATATAAGAAAACAAATATTAGATTTCAGATGACTTTGACGTGATTGTCAACTGTGTAGGTATGAGAGCAAGTGATCTTGTGAACGATAGTGAGATGAACCCAGTTAGAGGACAAATAATGCGGGTATGTGAAAAATAATATTGACTTTTCGTAATTCAATCTAAACTTGCCCAAAGTAATACTTCATGAAATAACTTTGCTTTAGGTTTAGACATTTTAGTTTGATCTGCCTCTCAATGTGTGGTATTTGAATGTTATATTTTAACTGTTACTAGCCAAGAACCACTAAAGGTGTGAGGTACATACATGTACATATGTTGTCCAGTATTACTTTCATGTTTATTATATAACATACCTCATTTTCACAACACATAACCATAACAATTAGCTCTGATTGGCCAATAATTTTGACTGCTTTTTATTTTGCATTCCTTCGAAGTCTTTGTCAGTCGAAATTCTTCTATATAAAATCCCCACAAAGAAATCGAGGTAAAAATATAGAAATATTAGTAAGACATATTTTCTCTGATGAGGGATGCACACATCCGAAAGAGGTATCCTCTCAATGGGGGACAATTCAAATACAATACTTGCCTTTAGGATGGCAAGCAAATTAGTACATCATGTTTGAAGAAGGCTACGTTCCTTTTACAAGAAAGACAATTTGCAGAAGGTCCCGACGAGGAGCAGTTTGTTAGTAATGGTCATCGGTGGCTTGTTGCAAGGCAAATTGCGCACAATCTATCCATGAACATCTTCCATTTTCTTTATGACAATGCAAACATCTACACTTCCGTCATCACCCCATAAGAGCACCACCCTTTACATGCATAATGTAGTAGGGGCAGGTATCTTCTTGTCATGAATATTGCTGAAGTATTTCTTATTGGACGTCAAACAGCAATCTATCTGTTATGAAGTACTAGCATAAACTCTCCAAGTGCTAGAAATTTAATAATAACTCATGTGTATATGTGTAATTTTTATATAACACAAATCATATTTGACTTTCAAACTATATTTACCTTACAATTAAACTTTGAAAGAAACGCCATTTTTTTAAACTATCAATAAAACTAAAGAAAAAAAAATTCATAAATAAAACGCAGTAACATTGTATACATGTATTTCAGGTAATTGCACCATGGATTAAACATTTCTACATTGACTTGGATGTAAACAAAGAGAACAGCGAATCTTACATTATTCCAGGGTAAGAACATACAGTCTCAAAATTTAGTATTTTACATATTGTATATATGTAAGTAAGATAGACTAAGGACAGTATTCACACACAAATACAGACACATTTTTTTTGACAATAAAATCAAAACGATATATTCTGAGACCACACAAAATGTAACTGCCATCCTTCAACCTATTGTTTTGGGAGAACATTTTCCTTGGACTGCATGGCAGTTATTGTATGGTAGTTGGATTTACAACTATACTTGTCATCAGTACTATCACCACCAGTAATGAGTTCTAATCCTGCCTGTGGTATAATGTACTCGAAACTACATCATGTAATCGCAAGAGCCTTGCGACAGATTAGTCATGGTTTTCTCTGGAGTTTCATGTTTCTTTTCTCTGCAGATAAAACTGAACTCCGCGATATAACTGAAATATTGTTGTCTTCACTGTGGAAATGAAAACTCGGATTTGATTTACAAACTGAATGTTAGGTTTATAATATTGTGTAAAACCTAATTTATGAATGTTTTATCACTGAAACATGTGACATGAACTGATTAATCGTAGACTATGAGTAATATGTTATTATATCAACTTACTGTTATTATCAGAAACAAGCTTCCAACTTGGCCAATAATTTCAAAAGAATAGCCTGGTTTTAGCAATGGAATAATACTTAATTAATTACATTGCAGTCGTGATAATGTAGTTTTGGGTGGTACAGGACAAGAAGGCAATTGGAATACAGATGTTGATTCACAAGACAAGAACAGAATCTGGGAAGGTTGCGTTAGGCTTGTTCCAAGCTTAAGAGTGAGTATTTCAATGAGTTGAAGTACAAAATGAACTAGTGGAAGAGGAACGGCTTATCTTTCCGGAACACCTGAGTTCACCCCCGGTTTTTAGTGGGGTTCGTGTTACTCGATCTTTAGTTATATATGTATGTTTTGTAGATCGTTATTTGTTTGTACTTTTTCTTGGACCTAGTTGGATTCCCGAGCATGCCGAGGTGTATTCGATATGTGATAAAACTTGTTGGTCACTTGTTGAAGTTCAGTGGATTTTATGTCTATATATTCAGGTTTCCTCCACAAATGAAAAAGGACCCCGCTGCCAAGATATAGCTGAAAAATATTTTTGAAAGTGACTTTGAACACCCATAATAATCATATAATTAAAATGTGTTTTTTTTGTGTTTTTTTAAATGTATAGGTCTTGTAATTTTTTTATATAGATGTATAACGAAATACTTTATAAGATTTACAAAACTTGTGCATAAATTAAGATGATAGGAATCATATAGAATTGTGCACAAGTGAATGGATAATTGAATTAAAAATGAATCCACATTCATTCAAGTAAATTACTTTTCTTTTACTGGTGACCTTGATCATTATAATTACAAGATGTTCATGATGCACAGAAGATAACAATAACAATAAACAATATAATATATATATACTACCAAAAAAGATATATCGAACTGTGGTGTTTTAAAATTGAAACAAAAATGCCAAAGATTATATTGTGAGAAAATCAGTAACTATGAACATTATAAATTTGATAGAATGCAAGAAAAGTGACCGACTGGGTTGGCCTTAGACCTGGCAGAACACGAGTCCGTCTTGAACTTGAAGATGTAAAGGGAAAGTCTAAGAAGGTCATGGTAATGTATTTTTTAAATTAACATAGCAAATACTGTCGTTAGGTGGCAATCTCCTGTTGTTCGAATTAGAATATCTGTGTCACAATTGATCCCGGATATGTTTGTTCCCTTTGTCGTAATCACAATACGATCCTTTCCTCATTCATCATTTGTTATCGGGTTTATAGCAAAAGTAAGGCAACTGGTGTCACTATAATGGAACAGGAACTGCTTACCGAACACTCGTGTAAAGTCTGGTTCTTAATGGATGTTCATGTTGCTCGATCTTTATTTTTCTGTGAATAGTGATTTGTATGTCACTGTTTGTCTATTTGGCCATTATATTGTCTGACCTTCTGTTTACGGGTTCTGATTACCTTTTTGTGTCTTTAGACTTTTCTTGCAACCTCACTGTGGAACATATATACAGTTTTCAGTATTGCAAGATGCTTTGGGTCTTATCCACTGAAATGGGATTAAGGGGTCATCATTGTTTTCTTGATGATACGAAATCCAACATGTTATTTGTTCCATTGTGGAACAATTACTGACATGTAGCAATCACAAACCATTTCAAAGGTTTTGATCTCATTCCCGATTGTTTGTAGAGGTTGTTGCACACTCTTTATTAGTTCCTATATTAGTAATTGTGTGTCTATATGTATATCCATCTAAGATAAAGAATAATACGAATTGTTTGATAAAAGTAATGGAAATGAGGCCTGTACCTACAATAAAATGCACATGTCAAAGCATAAATACGTTCTTAATTTATTGAAATCGCCTTACATTATAATATGCTTTGTCATTCAATATTCAAGTGTCTAAACTGTTTTTTTTTTGTCTCTTTATATTATTCATTTGCATGACAGAATTATCTCTCTAAGTGGAGGTTTGAACATATTAAACTAGTTTAACCCGCCACTTTTTATTGGAGTGTCTGTACCAACCCATGAAAGTAAGTCATCATGTATTTGTGTGCTAGGGGTCAGAGGTCATGTATTTGTGTGTTAGGGGTCAGAGGTCATGTATTTGTATGTTAGGGGTCAGAGGTCATGTATTTGTATGTTAGGGGTCAGAGGTCATGTATTTGTATGTTAGGGGTATCGATTTTGCCTCTTTCTATGATTTGTCTATTGGATTTTGTAACTGTTCCGACATAGTGGTATTTTTCTCAATATTTGACAAACCGTACTATTATTGAAACTATGCAGCTTTGTAGAAGATGGCTTCAGCATGATAATACTACCACGGAGTACCCATGGCACAACTTTCCACATTGAAAAAATTAAGACTATGTACATTTCTGGTTGAATTCATGCGAAATTCTCAAAACTGTGTGCTGCAATAGTCACCGAATTTGCAATCGGGATGAGTTTGCATGGTAGTTGCACCAACGAATAATATCACAAACATTTTGTTTTCGGGTGTGAAGTGTTTTATTTTATTATTTGATAATATCACAGCAAACGGAATTGACATAAAGTTAAGTTCTGTTTAATTGTTAAGATGGCAATATGGCACTGTTTACAAGCAGTTGAATTTTTTATTTAACCACATGCTTTAATTATTAATTAGCAACATCAATGGTGCAACGGTTAGCGTTCTCACATCGAATACTGTAGGTCATAGGTGCGAGTCAAATCAAAGACTATAAAATTGGCATTTGTTGCTTCTCTGTGTAAGCACGCAGAATTAAGGAGAAAGACTGGTTGGCTCGGAATCAGTATAATGTGTCCGAGTGGAGTAACATGTTTACTCGCGTGGTTGTGTAGTACAAAGCGAACCTCATTATCATCTAATCTAACTGTTAGTGCAATACTATACCAGAAAAATTGCTCCATTAGCATTAGGCAACAATCACTCACTCACTCCAGTTATATAATTACGGCAATTGTCGATAAGATGTAACATTACACCGAGTTTTACATCAATGTATACCAGAACGCAGTAAGACGTTGAATAGTATTGCTTTGTTATAATGGTATATATATTTAGGTATCAAGAAATAAAATCCACAGGTGAAAGAACTACTTTGTTTCAATTAAACAATATTGTTGTTTATTTTTATATAAATTCGAAATCAGTTCAAAGTATTTACCAACGAGATTCATTCAATAATTTCAAACACATTAATACAAAGTGAAAGTAGAACGACTCTATTTTACCACAGTAAGTACTATTCTTTATTACAGACATCGATGTTAACGGAAGGTCACAGTACAATTTGTCATACATAACACTGAGCTATTTTCAGTCATTCTCAATTAAGTCTGCCAATTCCGGAAAACATGTGTCGCTAATAGTTTTTGTAAAGATGGGTGATATTTAGGACTCCATTGTCTCCTGAAAGACCATATATATACTTCTCAATAAAATCGTATACAACTTTTTGTATCCACATCGGTATTTAAAATTTTATACTCCGACAAATGACTCCAAAATAGAAAAATATACATGTCGCCAGTCTATATCACAAACTAAATTGCCGTTTATTTTCGAACGGAACCGAATTATTCTGAAGAAAATGAATTTAAATTGTTGTCAGAGATGGAGTTATTTACGTTTCATAATAAGTCTGGTACTGCACAATAACGGTTCCTTAATTTTGCCTTTTTATTTTGTCGCTGATTTGCACGTTTCCTACGTTACAAACTTTCTCCTAGGCATTAAAGATTAAAATCACACGGAATATAAATTGATGTTAAACAGCTGGGTATTGATTTTATATCAAAATAATCAGAGAATACTCTATTGATTGATTGATTGATTGGTGTTTAACGTCCAGCGAGCAATTTTTCAGCTATATTCAGGACTATTCATACTCTATTGACTATTCATAATGATCTCCTAAAAATAAGAATAGATTTTACTGATACTTAGTTAAATACAAAATAAGAATGTTTCCTACGATACTCACGTTTTGCATTAATGGTATGGTGTTGATTTCCAAAGCCGATTCGGGTTTTATACGCATGCAGTTTTCTTATAAAAAACATAATTTATTTGAAGTTGGAGTAAAATAAAAAAAAAATATTGCATCAAATCATCATAAATGTTTCAAACGTTACCGTTTCCTACGATACCGGATGTTTAAAATCTTCTCGGTCGGAAAAAGTTATTATTATTTTCATTCCATCCCCAGTCTCAGCACTTTACAAAAAACACCAAACGACATGATTATGCAAAAAATAGCTATACATTCTCATGCTTAAAGCATAATGTAACGTAGGAAACCTGTATAAAATAAAGGGAAAAATGGTCCCCTTCCGTCTATGCTCACAATTTCAAAATGGTAAAAGATATGCTATTTAAATTTTACAGGTTTGTTACTGATGTATTTATCGTAAAGGAAACACAAAAATTAGAGGATATTTAGATAATTCATTTTTTTCAAAGTAGTCACACAGAAATGGCATACTTAACTGAGAATGACTGTTTTACGATATTTTCAGGTTGTACATAATTATGGACACAGTGGAGCAGGTGTCACGTTACACTGGGGATGTGCAGGAGAGGTAGTGCAACTGGTGCAGAGGGCATTGACTAAATTACCAGCCTTATCAAGACTATGAATGAGTCTAGATTTAAATAGACAAATGCTTATTTACACGGATCGAAAGAAAAAATATTTCAAGAGGGTGTAGTTTTACATTCGATATAAGTTGACTCTATTGGCTGATTGGGCCATTATCACACAGTTTCTGAATAGTGTTTCCGGGATTTGCGGGCTATACTCTATTCGACTTCATTTAATAAAGTGTTCAATTGTTATTTGTATGAGGTCAATGGTTTTATCAGAGTATTTCTTATTCATCTAATACAAACTGACCATCACGATATACATGTTTACACTACCGGAGCACATGTCTTTTTTTCTTTAGGGCCCGGGTTCTTTACTTGAAATCCCTTGGTGAAAACTATTGTTTGGTATAGGTCGCTTAGTCAGAAAGGATATGGAGGTTAGTGAGCATGAAAGACTATCCAATATTACGCTTAAACGCTAAGTAAAATAAATAGACAGCGCGTTTATTTTCCAGTCATAGGTCGGTCTTAGCCAATGAGCACAAATGATATCCTAAAATGAGTAAACACGGCCAATAACCTGTAGTTGAATGCTACGATTTCTGCATAGAAACGTTGTTCGGCTCATCTTTACCTCCAGTCGTTTGTAGGAGGGCTCATGTCTTACTTACATTATTTGTGTTTGTTTGCACATAGTGGTGTCCAACGCATATTGTATTTGTTTTTATTTTATTTGTCTTCGTCTTGTGTACCCTATGTTTCCAGGTTCTCTGGAATGTTCAGTTTTGATTGCCCCTTCAGTATTCTCTATAACATTTATTTACATCTTCTGATCAACGTGAAATTTCGTTTCATCTTGAATAAATCTTGGTACTGAGAATAAGCAATTGTTGTTGGTGGTACTATGAACATTGTACACGCGTTTTCCAGCGAGTTATGAAGTCTCCATCAATATCTTACATTAGCATAACCATGTATGTTCATGTGTAGACTAACATTGCCCTCTCTAGAATAACTCGATGGACTACTACAGACGTTTAGGCTTAGAGTCTGAATGTTCTGAATTATTATGAAAAGAAAACTTAAACAGCGATGGTCAACAATTCCATCAATATCACCAAAATGAAAAATCGCATCTCACCGTTACTCGTTGTACACGTAAATGACCACGACTTGTGACGTTGGAAATCGAGATCCTGGCTTGGGTCAGGCACATAAATATATATGTCGTTGATAATTAAGCGAGCTTTCTAATGCCAATTCTATGACATAGCCTTAGGAAAGAGATATTATGCCAAGATTGAGCTACATGTTATTGCAAGCCTTAACAAAAGTTAACACATAAGGGTACAAATCGTTTGTTTTATTGAATCAACTGTCGACATATCTCACACTAACGACACTTAAACTAAAATACAAAGCATATTAAACTTAGGGACCCGGGTGGCTCAATGCGTTAGATCGTTGGATCTAACAGCTCATACAAAGCTATCACCAATACGGCATGGGTTCGCGCCCAGCTTTGTAAATTACAAAAAAGAGTGCACTCGACTCGTAGCCGCAAGTGATAAAGTTTACCAGTTGCTTGCCCAGGGTAGGTGGTTCTCTACGGGTACTCCGGCTTCCTCCAGCACCAAAACTGGTCGCCATGATATAGCTGAAATACTGCTGAAAGTGGAGTTAAAGCACCAAAAATCAATCAATCATATTAAACTTTCATAGGGGAAATATATACAAGTCCAGGTCAATTATAATGGAGATCCATGAAACCAGATGAACATTTAAAAAATTACTAATTAAAAATTTATCCATAATTTTTGTATAGTACCACTATAAATCTTAAACCCAAGACTCCACGCCAAGACTACATGATGGTTCCTATTTTCAGACAGACTTTTATCAGGGTCACTCGGGGACAGCATGATATGATGTACGGGACTTTTTAAATCTTGTCATGTAATTGTGTGGCATTTTACGTAATAGATATAGTTCTTTAATAACAACAGAAATAGAATGTAAACATAGACGGCTTGTTTTTACGGAGGAGTATTTAAGCGAAAGAGTGCAAGGCGTTTGTGTCGATGACTCTTTTGTTTTGGGGGCGAATCACGAAAATCGAGTATTTTATTTTGTATGCCATTTCTTTTGTTTTCAAAGTAGAGTATCTGACTTGTAAAATCGATAAAATTGTGTTTGAATAAAAAAAAAACTGTCAGTGTGATTTGATTCTTTTAGTTGATTTGATTGATTTATTGTGTTTAACGCCACTTTCAGCAATATTTCAACTATACCATGGCGACCAATTTTCGTGGTGGAGGAAGCCGGAGAGTACCACCGACCATGGTAAACTTTATCACTTGCGACTGCGAGTCGAGTGCACCCTTTTTGGTAATTTACAAAGCCGGGAACGAACCCACGCCGTATTGTTGATAGGCCTACTCATTGAGCCACCGTGATTCTTTAAGGGAAAATGAAAGATGACAATAACCACTGTAAAGGTGACTAAACGGTTTTACAATAAGATCATCTGTGGTTTTAATGAAACTTCAATGCCGAATCTAGGGAAAATTTCGAAAATCAGTGTAGATCACCATTTACAAAACCATTCTGGATATATCATTTCATTTTATATACTGTATGTAATATTGTTGGGCCTGGTTGTGTTTTTATGAATGGAATCACTTATTAAAAAGTAGTGACTTAATTGAATCAGATGTCACATTTACACAGTTGACTAAACTAAAACTGAAATCGCTTAAAAAGTGTCGAACTGTATAAATGTTTTATTCGGAATAAACCAGGGGCCATCGTGGTCCTGGTAGTATGGTAATTATGTCCCGCAAAACAAAGTTTGGGAGACATATTGTGTTTGTTCCGTTTCTTATTATCATTCTTATTCTTATTATTATTCTTCTTCCTCTTTCTTTCTTTCTTCCGCCAAAAGTTTGTCCGACACATTTCTCGGAGATGCCTTGATCAAACTTTATGAAACCTTGTAGCTATATCATATGCCATGTGAAGTTGTGCCTTTAAGGGTTGATTTTTTCAAAACGGCTGCCGTTGCCATGGAAACGGCCAAAATGCTAAAATAATGAAAAACACAAAAATGATCATAGCAGGTTACACGCCAAACAGAAATTGATGAAACTTGATACGAACAACATCCACATCTAGTGGAACGAGATAAGCCAAAAAATCGGAATCGGTTGGAGAAACTTTGCCGCAGTTGCCATGGAAACAAAAAAAGGGGGATTTAAAATTTTTTGGGATTCCTTTCATCAAACTTCATGAAACTTTGTAGGAATATCCACCGTAGTGTGTGGCAGCTTTTGAGGGGTTGAACAAAATTCAAAATGACGGCCGTTGCCATGGAAACCAAGGTGCAAAAAATGTTAAATTCACTCCAAACAGCGGACCCTTTTGAAACTTGACACAAAAATAGATCATCACTCAAAGTTGTGCTCTTTGTTTTTAAAATTTTCAAAATGGCCGCCAATATAAAAATTAAAAAAATCGTTAAAAATTCAAAAATGAAAAGATTTCAATAGCAATGGATATTTACAGGGAGTAAGACATGCTGCACCATATTGCGACCATTTCGGTTTGCTATGGCGCCATTTTGAAACCTTGTAGGAAATTGATGAAACTTGATAGGAACAGTATCCACATCTAGTGGAACGAGATAAGCCAAAAAAAAAAAATCGGAATCGGTTGGACAAACTTTGCCGCAGTTGCCATGGAAAAAAAAATAGGGGGATTAAAAAAATTTTTGGATTCCTTTCATCAAACTTCATGAAACTTTGTAGGAATATTCATCGTAGTGGGTGGCAGCTTTTGAGGGGTTGAACAAATTCAAAATGACGGCCGTTGCCATGGTAACCAAGGTGCAAAAAATGTTAAATTCACTCCAAACAGCGGACCCTTTTGAAACTTGACACAAAAATAGATCATCACTCAAAGTTGTGCTCTTTGTTTTTAAAATTTTCAAAATGGCCGTCAATATAAAAATTAAAAAAATCGCTAAGAATTCAAAAATGAAAAGATTTCAATGGAAATGGCTATTTACAGGGAGTAAGACATGCTGCACCATGCTCGGAATTGGATGAAACTTTCCAGACATTTTGTCTGACTTGTGTAGGCCTACACATAATTTTTTGAGGCTTAGAAATTTCAGAATGGCCGCCGTTGCCACAAAAAACATGAAACATTTAAAGTCCTCGGAATTGGGTAAAACTTAATAGAAATGTTGTATGGCATGTGTATAAATGGTTTTGAGGCTTGGAAATTTCAAAATGCCTGCGATGGCAGACAATTGAAGCCATTTTTTTTTCTTGCTTTGCTTACTAGTTTATTGTGGCACATCGTAGGATAACATAACAAAGAAGCCCTACTATAGACATGATAGAGTCAAAAACTGGGCTCTAATCAGTGATTTCCAAGTTTCGTCGGACACTGGCAAATGTCCGGTAATTTTTTACCTGGTCCGATAATTTTATGCTGAAGCTCGGACCAAATGTCCGATGAATTTTAATGAGAAGCAATAGTCAGTTCCCACAAGTTCCCTTTCCCAAATGTTATTAAGTGTAATCTAATTTATAATTTAGTTTTTATTTCAAAATATCTGTGAAAGTTCAACTGCAAACGACAACATCGATATCTGGTACCTTGTGTACATACAATTTTATACCTTAACATACGGAATTCAGGCTTGAATAAATCGTAAACCAGTTTCAAAAACAGATATATATGATAAAGGCAAAGTACAACAACGAGCAACAACGGACTTATAACACTTTCCCGGTGGTAAGTACCGATCAGCATGTCACTTTCCAGTGGTTTTTTTTTTACTTTCCCCGGTAAACGGGAAATGGGAATTTTCATGCATTGCAGTGTTTATCATGCATATCAGATGGATTTTTTATCCAGATCAAGGTTAAGCCAGGAATTAAAAAAAAACTGTTAAGTTCAAGCTAGTACAAATGTAGTAGTATGTGCTTCATCATATTTATTCAAACAGAAGGGTGTGAGTTGTCAGATAGTTTATATTATCTCCTCCATGATCACTGGTAAGGCCAAATAAAAAAAATATGTGTGGTTTCAGTTACGCCCCGAAAAAAAGGGTAGGTAGGTAGGGATTGTTTTTTTTTGCATAAATATCAGATGGAAACAAATGATTTTCTTTTACAAAATGTACTACCTTTCTCTTCTTTGCATGATGCATTTATATATGTGAAGGAATTCTATATTAGGACATAAAGTGTGACAAGTAAAAAAATGAAAGTCTTTAATTAAAAGATTCTTGAGAGTTTTTGTATTCACTGATTCAGCAAAATGTCTACATTTTTATCAAATAGCAATGGCAAGATAAATACTGTACCCATTTTCTCATAATTTTGTGATGCATCAGAGTGTCCACTGTCTGTTGCATTCATAACGTAGTGTCAAAATACAGCATTTTATATGCCTTAAAAAAATTCGGTCCAGTGAAATGTCATTCGGTCCAGTAATGTCACCATCATCACCGAATGTCCAGTAAATTCTAGTTCACCTTGGGAAGCACTGTCTAATTATTTCTTGCTATGTTCTCACACTATTCTTCACTCATACCACTAGTACTTGTATTGTTCGTTTGGGGGACATTTGTAACGCTCTGCGTTACAGTAACCAATATGTTTTCTTGAATTGGTAAGATCAAATCAAAGCAGTTTGGTTTAAGTGTCGGAGCTGAATTAAGGAGCTGTCAGGTGTAGAATTTGAGAATTATGTTAATTGTTTTTTCAAGCATGTTTATTGTTTTCTGACATGCCTTATCAGAGTCATTCATGGACCACATGTCTGTTATGACTTTTAAAATCATATCATATAATATAATCACAGTTGTTTATGATATTTCTTTAAAGGACTATTCTATCAAGTTTGTTCACATATGTCTGTTTCTGAAAACAACAGGAACTAAGTTATGTTCCAAGTCTGAGTCAAATCATCATCACTCAACGGAATGTAAATTAAAACATACTCTCATCATGATGAAACAAAAAAAGACTTTTAAACCAGAAATATTGTGCTGATTCTATTTCTAGAAAAATACGTTTTTACAACTCTGCATACAAATAAAAATACAAATAAAATGTAAATATCCAATTTAGTGCAGAGGACGCGTTTCTGGAATAATAATCATAAATAGTTTACAAGTTTTTAAATTTATAATGCCACAGCTTTCATCCAAAGCTGTTAAAATATTCTGTAACAGCGTCGTTGATGAACAAGATTGCTAACCAGTGCATTCCACGATTAGGTAATTAAAGGATCCATGTTTGTAAGGTAAACACTATGATAAATTATCCACGTTTTCCGTAGCATGTTAGCAACAATCTAGAGAAACTGGCAATATTGGATACACAAGACACAGGACGAAGACAAAAAAAAACAAAAACTACATGTTATCTCAGTAAAATTCGCTAGATGACGTCGGGATATTATTCACCATTACTGCACTACGTGTTAATAAATATCACACTGGCATGACTTCTATTTGTTCTGCATTGTTCAGTAAAACAACGGGTGATACACAGAATGTTGATACCTGCAGTAAGTTGAACCTATGATTTTTTTTAAAAGGTTAACAATTGATACCTCAGCCATAGAAGTTTTACCCCATGTCAATTTTGAAACGAGTGATTAACGAATATTATCTCTACTTTGTAATAACATAGGTTGCAAACTGAACCCTTTTAATACTGACCTTTCATGATCGTTCATACTATATCGTATCATATATAGTATTATCCCGTTCCTACTGAAATGATATTCCTCATCGTCGGTAACCCATGGTTGATTCCGATACGTTCCTCTCACTCCATCACCCGTGGGTCAAATCGCTTATAAACATTCGTACTCATGAATAATTCATAAGTCTTCGCATTGCAAACTTCTAATGCGATTCAACCAATCAAATCGTTCCTTTCATAATGAGTTTGGTTGAAAGTTAAAAATGTCGGACATGTTGCAAAAATTTGGAGTGAAAGAATTGAGGGACTTTCTATATTGCACTACACTTCATTCACACATTTTCATGGGCGCATCCATTACTGACAGAACGATTTTTTTTAACTCCGATACCAAAGAGTTTCACTTTCATAAATGTGATTTTGATTGGTTAATTCGAAACTTTGAATATTCATGAGTACGAATGTTTACAAGCGATTGACCCACGGGTGATGGAGAGAGAGGAACGTATCGGAATCAACTGTGGGTTACCGACGATGGATATTCCTGTGATATTCAAGTATTTCATATTTTAAACATTTGTAATTTAATCAAGGAAAATTTCACCTCAACGTTGAATACTTCACCAGGTGAAGTAAACTGCGTCTATGTGCTAGTGGGTTTTATTAACATGAGACCTCTAGCACGAGCTTTGAAGCGACATAAGGGTAACTTCCTTTTTATTTTATTCTCTCTCTCCTTCACATTCCCTCGTCTCATGAATATTATACCCGCAGAGGTGTAAAGTTCAATGGCTCACGATTTCACTTGAAACATGTTCTCTCTAAAAGTGTTCTTAAGTCTCATAATAATATACTTTGTCCCAGCCCTCCCCGCACATGCATGTGCATGTAACACCCTTGTTGTTGATCGGCGCTTATACTGAAAAGCACACATTAAAAGAGTTAGAGATAATGTAAGTATATCATCGTCAGTAAGCCACGGCTAATCACACTCCGATACCCGACACGGAGGTGACGGAAAGGGGAGGGGGTCACTTTTCTACAGTGTTACCAAATTTAAGCGATAATAAAATCATTGAAGACCAACTGGCTTTGCAGTTGCGAGTTATGTTCATCACTTCCAATAACATAGACTTAACTTTTCATGGATAATTGTTTTCGTCTAGAAAAGCTAATTTATTATTCAATTATTTCGATGGGTTAATGCCACAACCAAGTAACAACAAAATATGCATTTTTCAGGAGCCACTTTTTTTTAATAGGATTTGTTTTATTTAATTAATACACCATCTGGTGATCTCAGACCATAGATTAATTGTTTGTTCACAATATGGTAAAGACTCAAATACATATATTGTGATATTACTGATTTATTGCATTTTAAACATGAAAACTGATTGTGTCAAAGTTGAACATGATAATTAATTTGAAAAGCCAATTGCAATAACCAAGCAACTGATGGTACAACTTTTATGCAAATATGTTTTGTGATTTACAAATGTGTTTAAAAATGCCACAACAACGTAACAAGAGTTACAAGTTTGTTGTCATTATGTAAAAGAAAATAAAAGTTATCTCTTTTGTGCCACAACCATTTAACCCGCGGTAACTAATTTTTGCAATAACAATTGATCTTTTTTCACATATAAATGTTAAGCCAGAAAACAGTATTACAAGATACGCCATTTTGGCACCTCAATATTTTGAAAAACAAAATCTCTTCCTGCTACAATAACCAAGTAACTAGATATAACTGATTTTGACAATTCCAATTTTAGTTTTAAAAAATCATACCAAAGACCTAAATATTGTATCTTGTTATACAAAAACTGTTTCTCAGGTATATCTTTAAATGACTACTGTAAGTTAGTATAATACACTATTTACAATGTCTGCAAGTCAAAACAACCTATCAGATTATGCTAAAACTTGTTACTTCAAGATTGATTACTCATTATCAGAGTCTTGATCTTCTTCCTCTATGTCTGGGTCCGCCAGCTTGTCCACGATTTTTGCATTAGCAGAAAGATTCTTATACAAATCATGGTACTCTGGATGGATAATCTTAGTTTTGCACAGATTAAGGAGATCTTTCTTCTTTGCCACTGTAATTGCTTGCTTTGACTTATAATTTCTGGGTAGTTCCTGTCCGTCTAGAGTTGTTTTCGGTGTTCCATTTTTGTCTAGCTCAATAACCCTAATTTTTTTGAATTCCTCATCAAACGTGTACTTGAACAATATACTTTCTCGTTTATTTTTTGAAAATCTGATCCACTTGATTTTCAACCAATTAACATTTTCCCCACAGGAATCAACCTTACTGTACTTTAGTGTTGTCTTTTGGAGTTCTTTGAAGTCGTACACATCACTATGCTGTATAGGTACAACATTATAAGTGTTCTTTCGCCTGGCCATTCTTACGACTGTTGTCCACTGGTTTGGAGTATATATTTCTGTGTTTTTCTTCGCAAATTAAATTGCGGAATGCATGCTATCGCATTCCATCTGTGTGTGTCCACTTTCAAGGAACTTATGATCTATGATATCTATATTTGGAAGGTTGACAACAGCATGCATTAATCCAGTGGCAGTAAACTGATTTCTGTTCTGACCAGCACAGGCATCAGAGTAAAGTATAACGTGTTTAATGTTAGCTGTCAGGGACATAAGTTGCAGGTACAAACATGATGCTATTTCACAGGACCCACGTTTTGCATCCACCTCGGACCATAAATAGCAAGTTGCATTCTGGCTACCCAAGTTATAGATTGATAGGTTATAACAATTAAGTTTCCTCATATAATAGATTTGGCTCACTAGGGAGCAAGGGGTTTGTAATACTGCTTGTAGATCAAAGGTGGCTACAAAGGTATCCTTTTTCGTTTTAGCTTTATCTTTGTCTTTCTTTTTCTCCTCTCGTGCCCTCATTTTCATTTGTTGGTGTTGATAATATTTCTTTTCTTCCTCTTCAGTGATTAATCCATCAGCAGTTCCTCTGTTATAGCTGACACAAATACTGCATTGATCTTTTTTTGGAACGTGGAAAGAGAAGTTATATTCTTCGTTGAATACCTTTCTATAAATGGTTATGCTGGCAAGTTTATCCTCTGGCACTGTTGCTTTATAGTTTTCCAGATAAAGCTGATACATCTTGGGTACATTTAGCTCGGCTCCTAAATATTTTCTGTTTGATGATTTTCTGGTGTAATGTCCTTCTACCGCTGGAAATGACTCTATATGATTTCTGACCATTTTAAGGACCTCTTCTTAGTTTTATTGTGAGGTTTGTGCTTCCCACGTTTGTCTTCGCCAGTAAAAACTCCACCTGATTGGTTTTTCATTGCATTGTCAATATAAGCGTCACCCACACCCAAGGTTTGTTTAAAAAACTTCTTGCAAACAACTGTCTTGTTACCATCTATGTCAAAGAAATATGAGCGATGGATATCTCTTTTCCTCTTTTGTCCTGTTTCCTTGTCAGGTTCTATATATTTTATGGTCTGCTTTTCATCTATTCTTGAAATTATAAAATCTTTCTTCCGTTCATATGTATCGAGTGACCAAAATAGCTCAAATAATTTCTGTCTGTTTTGTTCTGATATGTTCTCACTACATTTGAATTTGCAGCTGCTGCAGTTGACAGACTTTACCATTTTTCCAGGTACGATTTTTCCTCTTTGGGAAACATACTCTTTCCCTGACATTCTCAGCTTTTTGCGGGTGTTCTTTTTCCACTCATCTGGGGTAGCTTTTCTTTTCCTAAATAACCTCTTTTTAGGGGGTGTCATAAATGTATGAGATTTTCTAGGTGGTGTTCCTCAAGGTCTTCCCACATTTTTCTTTGCTTTAGCAGGAGTTATTGTTTGTGTTTCTGGAGATGGGATTTCATTGCAGCCATCCTCAGCATAGACTTATGTTGGTGTTGTTCTTCAACTATCTTTACATTTGTTCCTATCTGTACACATGCGTCATAATGAGAGGACATTGAATCATCTTCCGAAGTTAAGTAACATAGGTATATTGGTGTTGATTGTTCAGGTTCACATAATGTTGGTGCTATATCTACAACTGGTCTCTGTGTAAGACTAGTAAATATTTTGATTCTCTTCTTACTCCAGTTTGAAAGTGCCAGTGGTAAAAGATCTGCTGCTCTATTTGTCCATCTTCCATTACCTTTGAGTTCTTCAACTTCAGTTCGAAAATCTATCCAATTTATATCGTCTTCAAAGGATTCGTTGATGTCGTCAGAAGAAAAAAAATTGACATATTCATGCGCATGATCTATTATATGTCAACACAATATCTGTCGTAATTCATTTTCATCTTTGATGAAGGGTATATGTAGAAGTGCTGCTTTAAAAAAGCAATTTCCATCTGGCGGTACTTCTTTCCGAGCAAGTGCATTTGCATGAAGCAAGTTATCTAGCTGTTCTTCATAGTTTTGTCGTTCTATCTGTAGAATGTCTGCCTCTTGTTCACTGATTTATTTAACTAAACATAATATTTTAGCTTCAGTTGACATTCTGACATCAGTAACATTTGACACAGCAGGTGAAATATTACTTGAACTACTATCTTGTTGTGGTGTTGGAAAGTTCAAAGATTTAGGATGTCTTCATGGACATTGACACTTTCAGTTACAACAGTTTCTCTGCTGATTGATTTGTGTATTTCAAGAGTCATCTGCGGACAGTGTTTCATTGAAGGTGTCTTTTTTTATCTTTTTTGTGTTAAGGAGTCTTCCTTA
>MJUT01033289.1:319475-333063 GCA_002080005.1 Gigantidas platifrons
TAAAAACACAGGACCGGACTTTAAACAAAAATAATAATCCAGGATTAGTTTTTTATTAAAAAAAAATCCAGGACACCTGTGTCCATGAATTTTTTTTTTTTTTTTTTTAAAGTTAAATAATATGAAATATTGACATCCACACTTGCCTTTTGGACAGCACATTTCTGTGTCCACACTTGTATGTTTATAAAATACATTGTATTTTATTGTGAAATACATTTAATGTACTGCCAAGACACTATAAATCGACAATTTAATTCAACAATGGAAAACAATTTTGCGGGAAAAACGGCATGTAGCTTGTCTTACCCTGGAGCCGGGGTAAGATAGAAAAATCTTTTTCACCTAAATTAATGGACTACTTTATCCAAGGGGTGAGAAATGTTTTTCTATTGATATTACCTTTTACACAGGACATGAGCTAATCATTCTTATTTCTCTCTCTTTTTACGTCCAATTAAACTCTTTCTTCAACGGCAGCAACATGGGGTCAGCAACAGAGATTCTTGTATGTGGGGATTCATTTTATTCCTGTAAAATATTTCCCAAAGTTTTGGATCCCTTATACATGTATATCACAAACCGAATGGAAGCTATTTTTAATGGAACGTAGCCGTCACGTTTCCGACAGGAAAGGTGGCATTTCTCACCTGTTTGTTTTTTATTAAACAAATATGAATCTGTTGTAATTCATGACGTATGAGCTACTGTTTGAACCAATTTAATCCAGTTTTCACGTCATTGAAATATTTGTATGCAAATCTCTTTGACAATCTGACAATCTAACTTAAACAGTTATAAAATGCTTGTTGTGATTGGTCATAAAATATATTGTTTTTCATTGGATAAATAGGTTTCCTTTTACGTGAGATTTCCAACTTTATCATTCTGGTTAAATTTCTGAACAAGGTAAGCAGACGAAGCATTTACACACCTTTTACTTATGGTTATATATGTCTTGAATTTATTTATAGTTGAGGCGTGTATCAACACAGCTTTAGAACTTGATCACTGTTTCAGCATTGCGTCGATTGCTCTTCTAAATGTATGATTCCAAAAGTGTTATCCACTTTCAAGATAGCAATAATGAAAAAGCAAACAAGACATAGGCGTAAACCTGTAATAAAATATGTTCAAGTACGTTTATTGACCGACATGATAGATAAGTGTGTATGTACACACATTGAGTAATTCATAGTGGTCACGCGACTGTAATTACGAAGGAAAATACGATTTATATGTCTTTACGTTTATTATATATCTGTTATCGGTAGTATGTTTTTCATTTTGTTGGGTACTGTTGAAGGTTTCCATGACTTTAACCGACAGAGCTGCCCAGTGCTCCCACGGGTGTCCGATTTGGGGAAAACCTCGCGTATTGGGGTTGTCAGATTATAGGTAATACACCTGACTATGGACCATAAGGAGTAACGTGTTTGTAGAGTGTCACGATCTGTTTGCGCTCCTCTGGTGACGGATATGGCAGCCCTCTGGAATTAGGATTGTCAGGTCATAATACGCCTGACCGTTGACCTTAGCGAGTAACGTGTTTGTAGAGTCAGTGTCATGACCTCTTTGCGCTAAATACATCATTTGTAGATTTAAAAAAAAGGGTAGACATATTGTAGCTGCTACAAAACACTAAGTTTTTCGTCCCTACCCACGTCCTACGTCCCTACCCACGTCCTACCCACGTCCCTACCTATCCACGTCCTACCCACGTCTCTACCTACCCACGTCCTACGTCCCTACCCACGTCCTACCAACGTCCCTACCCACGTCCCTACCTACCCACGTCCCTACCCACGTCCTACCCACGTCCCTACCCACGTCCTACCCCCGTCTCTACCCACGTCCCTACCCCCATCTCTACCCACGTCCCTACCCCACTCTTCATACCTTTTCATTCGGTGAAAGCTACAGGTCGTTGATCCGATTGACTCATCCCTTCTCTCATTTCTTTATAGTTATTTTATATCATTGAACTTGTTCTCCTCAATATATCTGAAATACTGCTCGCTGGATGTTAAGCATTGCATCAATTAATCAATCAATCATTTTTAATTTTGAAGCACATATGTATTCTATTAATAACACACAATTGTCATAGTTTAATTGTTATATCAAGGAAGTAAAATAAAAGTTAGGAGAACAGTCCAAGTAAAGTAAATTGTATACATATGTATACAGTAGAATAAATACATCGAGCTCAAGCTTCTTCTTACAACACATATAAACCAAGCAACACAGGCTAATAGAAGCAAATATATATAATGTAGATGTAAATAGACAACATCATTGCGTTATATCAACGGAATTATCACTTTATTACGTGGAGCATGAGAACATTTTATATTTATCTTCAATTGGGTGTTTCATTTTTTAATTGACTTTTTGTACACATTTAGTTACTTTCTTTTACGGATTTACGGATTCTGATAACCCTGTGTTATCTTTTTAAGGATAATGGGTGACAGATTAAAAGTTTGTGTAATAGGAGCTGGGGTCATTGGCCTGTCGTCTGCCGTCAGGATTCAAGAGAAGATTCCCAATGTTGACATAACTATCATGGCAGACAAGTTTTCACCGTACACATGCTCAGACGGATCTGGAGGATTCTGGGAACTATTCATGATGCCAGAAGAATCATTGGTACATGCCAGGTATGCTGTTTAATGTAAATAAACGTTAGAGAAAACCGAACTGACAATCACCATTGGGTACATAAGACACAAAACTAAGACAAGCAAAAGAAAGACCACAAGACAAGATGTGTTGGACACCATCATACACAAGCAAACAGAAATAACATAAATAAAACATGAGCCCTACTAGAAACAACTGGTGGTAAAGACGAACGAAGATCGTAAAAACTGTTCATGTTTGATTTAATAAAGCATACTACTGGTTTCAAACAGGTTTGTGTTCACAATTCAGCAAGATGTCTGTTTTAAATGTGACCATGATCCGATTTTCCTTAGATGTAAAATATGTCATAACACAATGACACGGCATATGTCCTCTTAATATTTTTATATATAATTATTTCATTGCCGCTATGATAATCATGGAGTCGTTTTTAGAGCTATGGTGTAAATGTTGTTCTCAATGTTTAAAGTCTAAAAATACCAAAGGGGTGCCCAAAAACCGTAAATCAGGGAAGGAACGCAATACAATGGCCAAAAATGGACAATCAATGATCTTCAAAAATATACAAAAAAAATAAATATTGAGGAACATGGACCCACGAACTTAGTAGGCAAATTCGTTATTTAGAATGAACCAGATATGTTACAATTTGTTCAAAAGATGAAAAAAAACTACATTTATACTTACACAGTGCATCATAGATTGCAAGTGCAGTCAATAGTACTAAAATAGATGCTAAGCACATCATTTTAAATTGGCTGTTGTAATTCCATTTCCTTGAATATCTTATATATATATATATATATATTAATTAACATATATTTTTGTTCAGAAAATGGTGTCAAGAGACATGGGATTGGTTATACAGAATTGTAAATTCTCCTGACGCAGGTTCATTTGGTGCTCATTTGGTCTCTGGGTATAATTTTACAGACATTCACATACCAAAGGTAAGATAAATGAATGTTCACATACCAAAGGTAAGATAAATGAATGTTCACATACCAAAGGTAAGATAAATGAATGTTTAAATACGTCTATGTATCTTTATAGTTAACCTATAGCGTTATTGCCTTTGCTTTGAGTGAGTGAGGGAGTGATTGCGCAGAGGTCCGCTTTGTACTAGACCAACACGCTGAGTTGGATTTTAATAGTGATAGCTCACTGAAACAACAATCCGTAGTGAGACATGTCGCTCCACTCGGACACATTATTCTGATTCCGAGCCAACCAGTCTTTGCTCTTTCTCCTTAATGCTGCGTGCTTAGCGGAAAAGCAACAAATACCAATTTTAAAGTCTTTGGTTTGACCCGACCGGGGCTCGAACCCACGATCTACCGCACTCGAGGCGAGCACGTTAACCATTACGCCACCGTTGCGGTTCCATTTGCTTTGCAATTTTGTTATCCATACACTTCTATCTAAAGATTAGGGTAATGTCTGGAATGTCTACCAATTATTGACAATCTTACCAAATATTTAGGTATTAAAAACCGAGCACAGGCTGAGAGATGTGTAACGATTGTTCAATATATTTAAATATCTTGTGTATGAATGGGCGGTCAAAGTTAAATGAAAGATTACATGACATAATATCATAGAAAAAGAATAAACAAGACACATGTTGTAATGTTATAATTGAATTGATTATTTTCAAAACACATTGCATTTAATCTTAGAAACAAATTAGTAAATAAAATGCGCAGCAGTAAAAGGCAAAATGTAAAAAAGTGCGAGGAACAAATTGTTTATTCTTTTTAAAGGATCTCCTATGACGGGCGTTGATGACCATAGCCGATTTTTGTTATCAGGTAGGTTTTCTGGCTCCGAAATGTTTTTAAATTATGTGGCTTTCTGGTCTTTTGTCTTTCGATGTACCTGGTGAAGGTTATTCCAGAAATACGTCGGT
This sequence comes from Gigantidas platifrons, assembly GCA_002080005.1. Lineage (NCBI taxonomy): Eukaryota > Metazoa > Mollusca > Bivalvia > Mytilida > Modiolidae > Gigantidas > Gigantidas platifrons. The sequence goes on from MJUT01033289.1 coordinate 324,034, forward strand.
CATGTGTACTTAATTAGACATCCAATCGAGGCTATCTAATATATTGAGAAGAATTTGAAGATACCAAAGGGGTAATATCAGCTAATCCGTAAATCAAAGAACAGACAACCCAATGGCCAAAAGAAAAAAGACAAAAAGACAAACAACGATCTACAAAATATACACATAAAACTAAATATCGAGTAACACGAACCCACTAAAAACCGGAGGTGAACTCAGGTGCTCCGGAAGGGTAAACAATTCCTGCTCCACTAGTGGCACCCGTCGTGTTAATATGTAACGTTCTATGTTTTAGGATCCTATATGGAAAGATATAGTGTTCGGGTATAGACGACTTTCAACAAGCGAGAGAAAGTTACACCCAGAAAACAAGTAAGTATTTTGTAAATATACATTGCTTCGTTTTTCAGAAACTTATTCTTTGTTCTCTGAAATAATTTCTATTTTATGGATTCTATTGTCACTTAAATACGCTATAATTTCAGCGAAATAAATGACAAGATGTTTGGTGTAAATCCCTTTTATCTATGTTACTGCCATTATGGTCAAAATAGACAAACGCTATATGCATAATGAAAACTTAGACATCTTATTTGTTGACTACGGTCTTACATTAAATCCCCAGAATTAATTGATAGCGTTAATGTGTTAACTGTGAAAACAGTTACATTTCGGTGAGTGGACAAAGATTAGAGAACTAAACCAATACTCTTGCTTAGATTTTCATAGCCTTTAGTTTGACCAGACAGGTTCGAAAACACTAATCACGATCAACCGCACTCGAGGCGAGCACACTATCAATTACATCACCGCTGGTTTCTTTTTTTTATATATAGTTGATGGCAATGTTTTTTACATTTACATGAAACAGAAATATTTAAATGGACTGTCCAAAGTTATATTTCGTTATGTAATACTAAAAATTAAAGAATTTTATCAGCCTTTAATGAACTTCTGTCATGCAGCTGCATGAATAGAGGAAAGGAAAAACGACCGCATATGACATGATATTGGTTTTATTTTGTGGTTTGTTGTGTATGGTGTATACAATGATTTTACTATAACAATGCTTCTTGTTTATTAGGGATGGAGTGACCTATACAACATTAATGATCAGTGTAAAGAAATACCTACCTTGGTTGATGTCACAGTATGTATTACTTATATAATTTATATAGTCTGGTGATATCATTGTATATGTGTGTTCCCTTTATCAGTTGTAATTTATAAAGGAATTGATGTGTATTTAGTGTAGTGTCTTACAATGTAACGTTGATGTGTATGGGGTTAAAAACTGAGATAGAGCCTAGGTTCACCGAGTCTTTCACAAAATTTGCCCCGAATGCACATAAACTTTATATTTTAAGACACTGTATTAATATTGTGTTTATCCTGCAGAAAAATGACATTGATCCGCCGACGTTATTTATATTTTGAATTTAATAATGAAATTATATAATTATCCTTTGATTGCCTTTTTTAATATATTTTCTGTCAACTAAATTTGCAACTAGGTTTCCAAAGCTCAACAGAAAACATGTGACAGGGGTACCAGAAAAGGCTATTTTTCGGTCAGTGACAGTATATATACCAAAAACTAATGCAGTCAATGCAATTTACTTGCTCAAATAGAACAAGTGCTGGATGACATTTTATAGTATGCATATTAAAGATACTATATTTCGCTCCATATTAAATCAGAAGCAACTTTTATCATATAAGGTTTTGAATCTGGTCCTATGGTCAAAGCTGACACTTATATACTATACTAAGTATATGCTTTCACTAAGACACAAGCTCTCTCGAAATTGCACTTTTATTTGTGGTACAAAATGCATAGTCAGATCCCGTCGTATCGCAGGTTTTATGATATCGTATATCCACGTGCTATTTCAACCAATTATCGCCGCCAATTTATAAATTTAACTGCCACGCTATAGAACCCCTATTTACATAATGCATATGTAGATTGAACTGTCATTCGATCGCGGCAATGGAGACTCCTCTAGGAGTATTTGATATAACCTTGTATAATTTCCTTTCCCATTACAGATACCGAATGAAAGATGGGAAAGTTGTCTGGAAAAAAATTCAGTCATTACAGGAAGTAAGTAAGAGTTTTGGTATACAATTTTGGAAGCAAAGGAATAAGTTTAACGTTTGATATAACACGCCCGGCATATACGGGTATCGATCCAAACACTGTTTTAAAGGTTACAGAATAACCATTTTGTGACTGTTGTAAATGTATTGATCTATGTGGAGATCTCAATAGCGAGCGTAGCAAAACTTAACAGAGACATACTTTGATATTAGCTCTGTCGCAGATGCAGGGATATCAGAAAGGTCATAAATACAAATAAAGTAATTAAAAAGGATACAAAAATAATCGTTTTTTTTGTTTGTTTTTTTTAGGTTGCCAAGGATTATGACATAGTTGTTAACTGCTCTGGTATTGGGGCAAATAAGCTTGGAGATCCATTAATGACACCGATTAGAGGACAAGTGATGCGGGTAATACTGATACTATTTCATATATTGAAAACGACTAACACATTTACAACACTGCTGTTGCTTAACAGTTGGTCAACATATTAAAAATATATATTATAGATGGCTAAATTGATCAAAGTTGTTAAAATAATTATTTTTATCTACTTTTGTATTTAGTTTCACACAGTTTTGTCGATATAATTAGCATATGATGTATATTTACCTCTTTATCCAACAGGTGAAGGCACCGTGGATAAAGCATTTTTATTTTGATTATGATCCAAGTGATAAAAAGAAAAATAAGCTCTATATATTTCCTGGGTAAGCAGTATAATTTCACATATTGCTCTGGTCTATAGTTCTATTTCTTTAAGATGAAGTTAACTATAACAAAATATATTGGTGAATGCAATTGCAATAAATGAGACTGCAAAAAGAAGGATTTCAGACCCCGATTCCATTAGCTCTAACCACAATAGAGGGTTAAGTTTATAGTGTTTAACACCCCTTTCAACACTACTTCAGTTATACCGTGGCGATCAGTTCTATTGGTGGAGGAAACATGAGTATAAGGAGAAAACCACCGACCTGTCGTAAGATTTATTACGACCATGACGACCCAGTTCACAATAGAACCCCTCCAATATTTAGAAATACGTGATATATATACGTTTTAAATGTTGTTTTGTCCTATATTTGTTGTCTATGGTGTATGAGAAAGTGATATCTTAATTAAAACTGTCCCTGAAATGAGATCAATTACCGAATGGGATATAATTATAAATGTATATGTATTTTATGATAGAAAGAAGAAACATATTTAATGTATTTTATTTGATCTCAGTCTTTTTGAAATGCATTTCAATATCAAAGGGGTAATAAGAAAAAGTAAATGGAAGAAGATCAGACAATACAACAAATGATTGATTTTTCGGTGTTTAACGCCATTTTCAGCAATATTTCAGCTATATCATGGCGAGAAAAATTACAAAAGAACAAACAGTGATCTACAAAACACTACATAAAACTAAAGATCGAGCAACACGAATCCAATTAAAAACTGGGGGCGACTCAGGTGCTCCGAAAAGGTAGGTAGTTCCTGCTCCACTAGTGATACCCGTTGTATTACTCTTGTTACAAGAGGATATCAAGGGGGTAATCGGTAAAGATCGAAGAGGATCATTGATTTAGAAAGTGCATGATTTCGTTCATTTACATTAACAGGAAAGATTTTGTAGTATTGGGTGGTACAAGTCAAGCAGGCGACTGGAGTACAGATATATACGAGTCAGATACAAAGAGAATATTGGACGGGTGCAGTCGATTACTTCCAAGTCTTCGGGTAAGTTGAGATTTCATAAAAATATGAAATATACAAAAATTAATCATAAGTAACTACTCTAAGCGAACAACTCAAGTAATTCAAGAATGCGAGACATCTCATTTCACTGAACGCTGTTATTTCGTGCGGTATTGTCCTTATATTAAGACATATAAGCAATATATTGACAAATACAAAATAACTCTAGACTCCTTCTCCCTGCAGACGCCGCCCACTTTATCGCTCACACGTATGACCTGGAAGTAGTGTTGTGTAAAGCAAATCACGAAGCAAAGGGAAGTGTGGCTGAATGAGATTATGCTTTGACATTTCTATACTGAAGTGTGTTGACCAATAATGATTTGTTAATTTCAATTGATATTTTTTTAGTCATGTCTTCTGAAATATCTAAAATTATGAAAGCAGTATATTTGAACACCATCACAATTCACCTTGATAATGTCAAAGGCCATTGTCTGACTAAATTGTAATTGATCAAACTTGTACCTTTCAGTCAATATTATATACACTTAAATATCTCAAAAAATATATGTCGTCTGGCGATCGACATGCAGACTGGAATGTAAGAAAAATTTGAAGATACCAAAGGGGTGATCAGAAGCCGTAAATCAGACGACAGACAGCACCATTGCCAAAAGTTAGAAGATACCAAAGGGGTAATCAGAAGCCGTAAATCAGACGACAGACAGCACCATTGCCAAAAGAAAAAGGACAAATAATGATATACTAAACATTACACAGAAAACGAAAGATCCAGGAAAAAGTACCTCACTAAAACCGTCGACGAACTCTGGTGCTGCAAATGGTAAGCAGTTCCTGCTTCACTAGAGGCACACTTCGTGTATAATATAACATATGCTATGGTAACAGACAAATCCACAGATGAAATGCTTATTGAGAAATATATGTCATGCTCGAAAGAGTAATGTAGGTAATTCTAGACTATTAAATGAATTGAAAAAAAAATACCACATCGTCGGAATTGATGTTAAGCTTTTCCAATTCAGAATGCTGAAATTATTGAACAGTGGGCAGATTCACGGCCATATAGACCAACTATAAGACTAGAAAAAGAAAACATGAATGTCGATGGTAAAACAGTCACAGTAAGTAGATGCAAATTCCATTGAATAATAAATAAAAATCTAGCCAATCACAACATAACTTTGTCAATAAAACATCATGTGACAATAGAGCACTTTGTTTTTATTAAGCAACGTGTATATCACATTTAGTGCACACGACACAATTCTGGAATAACCTTCATCAGCTAAGTTCAAAGTCAATGGATTAGAAAGTCAAATAATTTTAAAATGATAAATTAACTTATGAACAAAATTGTATTATGTTTAAATATGTTTTTGATTATATTAAATGTTCAAAAAGATTCCTTACTTTATAACTGGAATTGAATTGGGTGAACATGCACATCATATGAATCCATCATAATTTTCTTTTTCTTTCTGTTTGTAAATATTCATCATCGATTCGTTATTAGTGCTACATATAGTAATGCATGCCTTTTATGCACTTCTTTATTGTAACAAATTGTAATTTAGAGAAGACTTCATAAGTTTGTTTAACTTGTGTCTAATCCATTTTGTCTGTTTAATTGGCAAATAAAATATGCTTAAACTAAACTAAACTAAACTACTGTTATATGAACATAAAGCAACAACAAAAAATTGTTATAGCTTTGATTAACAGTAAACACACATGTTCATATTTCTTCACTCGACTGACTCGCAGTCGCAAGTGATAAAGCTTACCTGTTGCTTGCCCATGGTCGGTGGTTCTCTCCGGGTACTCCGGCTTTTCCCACCAATAAAACTGATCCCCACGATATATAGCTGAAAGTGGCGTTAAAACACCAAATATCATAAATCAAATCATGTTTCTTTACAGATAGTGCATAATTACGGACATGCTGGATCTGGGATTACAATACACTGGGGATGTGCTAAAGACACTGCAGATATTGTGTATGAGACGTACAGACAAAAACTTAACACCAAGACAATGTCAAAACTATAAATAAATCAATGTGATGTATTGTCATGGAGACGGATTCGAAAACTTTGCAATCTAATTAAAATTAGATGTTTGTTGTATGTTATTTTTACATATTTTTCCATTGGGGAACAACAAGCCCTTTTGGATCATTTCATACAACATTCCATTAATAAAAACGTAGATATCCAATTTAGTTCGCCGGATGCTTTTCTGGAATAACTATAATGTACGCTATAAAGTCGAAATATTGGAAAGACAAATGATTTAAAAAATGTTGGGTGCAATACAATCAAAAGGCCTAAACAGAATACTAGTAGTCAAAATCGGCAAAGATCACTTGTGTATGAGGGAGAAAAACCTTAGTTTTTGACCGTCAAGTCATATGCTAGACAGTTAAATATAATGGCCAATTGGACTAGATATATTATCATGTACTGAGTTTAAAAAGTAGGGTCATCGATCAATACTTAAAATAGAGTAATCCGACGGGTATCAGTAGTGGTCATTAGTCCGGGACACATGGATTCATTCTCTCCTTTTAGTGAGATTCGTATTGCTCGATCTTTAGTTTTATATGTAGTGTTTTGTAGATCGTTATTTGTCCTTTTTCTTTTGGCCATTGTGTTGTATGTCCTTCTCCGATTTACGGATTCTGATTACCCTTTTGGTATCGTTAAAGTCTTTTTAAATGGTAACTAATACAAAAATAAATTACTACAATAATCATTCCCATACATCAAGTTTGCAGTTTCGGAGAATCTCATTAATAGTACAGATAAAATGTTAATTTAGCACTAGTGAGCGAGTGATTGTTGTTTAACGCCAACTCAGCAATGTTTCAGCTATATCATGGCGAGAACAAGATAATTTTCAATGAGATGATGATGAGATCCTCTTTGTTCTAGACCAACACGCTGAGTTGAATTTTTATAGTGCTAGCTCACTGAAACAACAGTCCGCGGGTAATGTCGCTCCACTCGGACACATTATTCTGATTTCGAGTCAACCAGTCTGTGATCTTACTTCTTAAAGCGGCGAGATTGGCAACAAATACCAACTTTATAGTCTTTGGTTTGACCTGACCGAGGCTCGAACCCACGATCTACCGCACCCGAGGCGAGGACACTAACCATTACACCAGCACTAGTGAATACATTTCTTATCTAGGTACGTAATAATAACAGTACAAACGAAACACTATGAACATCAACACTAATGGGAATGGTATCATATGTCTCGGAGGAATTCTAATTTCCTGTTCATTCCCCACTTTCTAATGCCAACAACGGTAACAGAAATTCGCAAATTTTATATTGTAAATATGTCTGCATGGAATTTCGTATGAACTAAATGTAATCAATTGATGATGGCGCTCATACATTTTTGTAATATATGTGGCAGTGACAGATGCTAGTCAAACTCAATACAAAATGGCTACTGTGACACCGGTCTCAACCAACCTACTCTGGGTCAAATTGTGTGTTAGTAATAGACAGGTGTTCGGTTTATATAGGTTTAAATAACAAACAAATCTTGAATTGGGCATTTATTTAAAGTTTGGTTTATACAGGATTCCAGTTTATTCAGGGTTCGGTTTAGACATATTCCACTGTATTTACTAAAAACGAAATATAGAACATCAAATTAGTATTGCTATTTGGATATTGTCAAGGAAGAGGAGAATCGAAAATTTATAATAGTTGTGTTTTGTATTCACTATGACTAGAAACTATCATAAAACAGAGTACCCAAGGGGTATTTCAGAAATGGGTCCATCGGATGAAATCGAAACATAAATATTTAGGGATTTCATAGTATTCTAAAATCGTCCATGCAGAACATTGTTGATATATAATGCTGTATTCTTATTCCAGTACGAGCGAAAATAATAAAAATTAATTCGAAATACGAATTAATTTCCATTATTGAAGGGGAGTCCCCCCTTCAGGAATTTGGTTGACATATGATATGTCAATCAGAGTAACTTCCCTTTGTACGAGTATATAAACGGTTGGGCGTTTGAAATTCTTTCTTTTTCGGTGCAGCAACATCATCAAAGCAACAAATTTTTTGAAAATTATATGATATTAAATCAGCTTTTCGGCTCTTACCATGCCGTCCAGGTGATTTTGATTTGTTAGGTTTTAAATTTCAATATCAATACTATATTGACAAGTGTATGCCTATGGGATGCTCTATCAGTTGTTCAACATTCGAACATTTTTCAACTTTCTTACAATTTGAGCTCAAAAGGAGGACAAATTCACAAAATATAGACCATTACTTGGATGATTTCTTTTTTGCTGGTTCCCCATCATCTAATTCTTGTCAATATCTGATGGACGCATTTACAGAATTATGCAACGAGGTTGGTGTACCTATTGCTGATGATAAAACAGAAGGCCCTACTACCTGCCTGACATATTTGGGATATCAGTTGGACACTGAAAAATTGAATATTCAAATTCCCTCTGATAAAGTAGTAAAATTGCTACAGCAAATATTCAATACACTGCAAATGAAAAAGGTCCGTTTAAAAGAATTGCAGTCCCTGACTGGCTCCTTAGCTTTTTGTGCCAGGGCTATGCCATCTGCAAGAGCATTTATAAGGCGATTGTATTCAGCTATGTCTGGTGTTGAAAAGTCACACTACAGGATCAGATTGACAAAGGGTATTAAAGATGATTTGTTCATGTGGCAGCAATTCCTTACAAATTACAATGGTATTTCATACAAGTTAAACTCTCAGTGGCTTAGTAATAATGTCCTTGAGTTGTATACAGACAGTGCAGGAGGTACAAACCTTGGTTGTGGTGTCTACTTTCAAGGGAAATGGGCATTTTTACAGTGGCCAAAAGAGTGGTCGAAAACAGGGATTTTAAGTGATATAACATTTCTAGAGCTGGTTCCAATTTTTCTTGCAATTTTGTTGTGGAAATTTCAATTCAAAGGTATGCGCATTAAATTTAGTTGCGATAACCAAGCAGTGGTTCAAATATTGAATACTAAAAGTTCTAGGTCAGAAAGAGTTATGTCATTGGTGCGTGAAATAGTTCTATTGTCTTTAAGGTTTGATTTTCATATAAATGCAGTGCATATCCCAGGAACTGTGAATAAAATTGCTGATTCAATTTCTCGTATGCAGTGGGAAGCATTCAAGACAGTCGCTCCACAAGCAGATC
>MJUT01033289.1:341709-351874 GCA_002080005.1 Gigantidas platifrons
GATTCTGATTACCTCTTTGGTATCTTTGATTTACGGATTCTGATTACCGCTTTAGTATCTTTGATTTACAGATTCTGATTACCCCTTTGGTATCTTAGATTTACAGATTCTGAGTACCGCTTTAGTATCTTTGATTTACAGATTCTGATTACCCCTTTAGTATCTTAGATTTACAGATTCTGATTACCGCTTTAGTATCTTAGATTTACAGATTCTGATTACCGCTTTAGTATCTTCAAGCTCTTCTTATTAACGTTTTTTTTTAATTTATTTACGTACACTGATGACTTACACGAATTCCATATCATGCAATATTCGTGTCGTTTAACAGTAACACGACATGGGTCATTATTGGAGCAGGAACTGTTATCATCTTCTGGAGCACATGATACCAAAAATAAATACTAACAAGCCTCGCTGTTGCCTGAAATATGAAAGTGTGTAAGAAGTAAATGAAAGAAATATTTTACATGTAAAAGATTGCTGACTACAATAATGTATTAAACTAACCTATGAAATCTAAGATATTGTCGCTTAAATATCGACCATCTCAATGGCATAATTGCTATCGGAGCACCTGGCGTTCATGAAGCTCCATTGTTAATTTTCTTTGTAGATTAGTATTCCCTTTGACCCTTTTGTTTTGGCCATTGTATTGTCTGTTCTACCTTGATTTATGGCTTCAAATAATCCCTTTGGTATTTTCAAAACTTGTTTTTTCAATATTGGGTTGATAAAAAGAAGCGTTTGAAGATACCAAAGGGGCAATCAGAATCCGTATATCGAAGAACAAGACAACACAATGGCCAAAAGAAAAAGGACAAAAGGACAAACAACGATGAACAAAACATACATATAAAACTACAGATCGAATAACACGAACCCCACTAAAAACCAGGGGTGTACTCAGGTGCTCCGAAAGGGCAAGTAGTTCCTGCTCCACTAGTGAAGCCCATCGTGTTAATCTAGTTACAAACCCAGTGATAAGTCATGAACGAGGAAAGTTTGATTATGTTAAAGTTATTTAGTGCTTTGCTTAGGAATCACATGCACGAATCCGTTGCAATGTATGACATTGAAATTAATTCTAATAATTTAAACCAATTGCCCACGTATTGTAGGAGGTGATATTTTGGCTTACTTTAATATGGACGCTGTTGAACTAATAAATCCAAACAATGAATGGTAAGCATTAGTAAATCTAGAGGATAAATTGCATTTTTGTCAGCATCATGCATAATTTTATTTTTTGAAATTGTACTATATTAATACAGATAAATACTATAAAACAATACAATCTAACACTGTCAAATGAAATGGTTGAATAGTAATGGAGAGCATGTATATGTTTAAAAATGGTATATTATTAGAAAACTATAGACAACAATGAATCAGAATTTAAAAAAAACTGACGATGGACCATTAAAAAGAAATGGAACATAACCACATTATACATTAAATTTGGTATTATATAATACTGCAGAATATTAAAAGCAACAAGTCTCATAAGATATCAAAGTTGGACATCATTACTACAAAATAAAGACACATATATCATTAGATAAAAAATATATTATGCAGCCTTTTCTTGCATTGTTTAGGTATGTTCCTACCCAAGATCTCTACAACATTTATAAGGAATATTATGGTAAAGAAAAAATAGACGAAAAAAATATAAGTACCTGTTCCACGCTGCTTGTCCTTGAAAGGTAAATAAGACGGTATTATATTTATAACTAAGGTGTTTAGTCCGATTAAAGAGTAATTGTTATGGTGTTTTGCGCCACTTTCAAAAATATATCCTGACCACCGACCTACCGCAAGCCACTGACAAGCTGTATCCCATTAAGTTGTATTGAGTATACCTCGCCACGAGTGGGATTTGAACTCACAACTTTATAGCGGTGATAGGAACTGATTGCAGAGATAGTTATAAATCCAATTACCATACGATTACAACTACGACGGCTCACTTGACAAGTATGATACATGCATCTTCCGTCTTTACGTTCTTAGTTCCATGTTGTGATGTCCGTTACTATTTACACATAAAAACGATGTTCGGTTCGAATTTACCTCCAGTTATTTGTAGGAGGGCTCATGTCTTATTTACAACTTTATTTCTGTGTTTACGTACAGTGGTGTCCAACGCATATTGTGTTGTGTTTTTTGTTTTGTTTTGTTTTGTTTGTCTTCGTCTTATGTCTTGTATACCGAATGTTGCCTGTTTCTCTGGATTGTCCATTCTTGATTGCCCCTTCGGTTTTCTCTCACGTTTATGAATAATGTACAACTACAAATGATTCAAAATATACAGACGAATACGCAGTAGGTGCAATGCATAAAACAGAACGAAAATGTATAATATGGTATGTGAGGTTTCATATTTAACAGGAGATCCTGGGCTAAAAGGATTCTACCGTGACAGTTTGGATATATGCCGTTCTTGGTAGACACTGTTTGAGATTAGTATACCCATTTTCATTGTAAGAACAGAAAATGTAGATATCTAATTTAATGCAGTAGATGCTTATATGGAATAACCATCATCAGGTACGCTCAAGGCCAAAAGATTGAAAAAAAACTATATAACTTTAATGTTTTGGGAGCAAATAAACCAAGGATCTAAAAAGGATTACCATTATAAATTCTCATCGTAATTTTAACTGCAGAAATATTTATTGATTGGTGTTTAACGCCAACTTCAGCTGTATTTCAGCTATATCGTGGCGACTGCGGATATGTGTTATTAAATTACTATGTGAATATTACATGTAATTGTGACGACATTTTACAGCTTGGCAGAAATATATGGATTACCAGAGGTAAGCATATTAATGGGCACATAAGATAGCTTCCTTAAATCTAAAACAAAGCCGTGTAAGTGAAACAATTAATTTCGAAGGTAACTAGTGATTGTAGAACACACTAAGAGCAATATTCCAGAGTTATGAGGAAAATATTTAACGTTTTAAAGAGGTAAAGGTGATATACACCTTTGAAATAGACCAAACATGTTGAACTAGATGATAACAATGTTATCTAATTAAATAATTATGTCGCTCTTCTATGAGTCAACCAGTTTTTGCACTTATTCTTGAAATTTATGTGCACATGGGAGGTATGACTCCTCCAGAAATTGAACTTGCGATCTGTCGTACTCGAGGCAAGCATGTTAACCATTAAACCCTCGATATTATATATTAATGATTCATTAATTGTATACTATGTTGTTTTTTAGCAGCAATTACCATGACGATAACAAGTTTACAAACACTAATCCTTGTAAATAAAAAAAAGTTTTCACTTAGATGGGCCTACTTGCATGAATTTAGGGAAAGAGAGAAATAATGGATAGGGGTAGAAAAGTGTCATTTCCACAGGCTACTAACGACCACTCCCAATATGATATTGCTCATTAGAAACTGATGAAACTTTACATTTACGTGTGAGCACGAAGTATTTATTTCTATACCGTTCTAAGAGTGCGATGATAACTTGAATTATCTCGCATAACTACCGGAGGAAAATATTAATTGTTTATGAGAAAAAAAAAAGATTAGACAGTAATGTGCATCAATTTCACCAATATCAACAAAATTGACAATCTCCCTCTCTCTGTCTCTCTTCCTCCCAGCCCCCTCTATATATCTCTCTTTCTCTAAAAAAAATACATGGCCACGACATATGACTTTGGAAATCCAGGTCCGATTAAGTAAGTAAAAACAATTCTTGTTTACAAAGATGAATGACTGAGAATGCACGTTCAAATAAATTAGATATAACCATGGATTGTATCATCTACGAAAAATAGAGTTATATTATAAGAACAAAATATACATATGCGAGTATTCTTATACAGTTGGTAATAACATTATAATAGGATGGCGGAAAACCGATGGAACACTATATATACAATATACTACAGAGAAAAACATACGAACAAGGACAAACTACTACAAAATAGTATGACATAATTTTCAACTTGTTGAAGGGGGTCAGTAGTTGATAGAATTATATATAGAGATGACTAATCTGTTTTCATTCTATTTGTAACATATCTTAGAATTGCTTCTTGTGTATAGTTATATCAAGTGGTAGCAGAAACCAGCCCATTTCTGGAACGTAATATGGAGGACTATTTTTTGGGAGGCCTTAATGATATGGTCGGTTGGTCACACAGGATATGGGATAACGGTGTAACTCTTCTAGAAAATGGTGTTAGGTAAACTTATTTGTATACTAAATTACCAGCAAAGAAATATATTCATAATATAACGGAATGTCTCGAGAAGTAGAAAGTTTTCAACTTTTACATGATATAATAAAGACGTTTCTACATGTACTTTTGAATTCAGTCTTTTTTTGGGGGGCATGAATGGGGTCTAAATAGGAAACGTCCGATAGGAACTTAAAATTATGTGAATATCAAAAGATGATTAAATACAGATATAGTCAAAATATAGCCACAATTTGCGCAGGTTGGTATTTCAAATGCATAGCCTCAAATAATGATATTGTAAGCGACTCGTCAGATAAAAAAAAATATATATATCCATATAATTCTTCGCGATTAACACATTATCTAAATGTCATGAACTATTTTTTTATTTTCATATGACGGTTTCTTTTTAGATATTTGCATTTCTATTTTTTCAGTGCATGTACCCTTCCTCACAACCCATTATTCATAAATTGTAAAAATTCATCAGCTATAAACAAGGAAAATGGTAAAAGTAAAAATGGATTCTTTGTTCAACAAGACCTACATGGTCTCACAATTGACGACTTGGAAATACAAAGACGACACAGAGGAATATCAATTCGACCAAAAGATGCATTAAAGGTAAATAATAACAAAAACGTAGATATCTAATTTAGCGAACACGACGCGTTACTGGAATAATCTTCATCAGGTACACTCAAAATCAAAATATTGGAAACCCAAATAATTTAAAGTTTTGGAAGCAATAAAAACCAAAGGACCTAAACAGGATCGCCAAAATCGGGGGAAGGTCACCTATGTCTGAGGGAGGACAACCTTAGTAAGGTCACCTATGTCTGAGGGAGGAGAACCTTAGTTTTATTAATAATTACATTATTTAGGAACAGTATATTCAAACAGTTTAAACATGCAATTTTAAGATTTGTTTTAGGAATTAGCACACCATGTCATGTTCCATTATTTATCATTTTGTCCCTTTCCTTTTGATATTGTATAACTTGTCCTTATTCCATTTACCTCTTCTGATTACTCTTTTGCTTCTTCAAACTTTACTTATGATAAATGAAGCGAAGACGTTCACAGCATATAGTCTTATTGCAATTATTTTTTAATTGTCGCAGATGTTATTCTTTAGTTTCGATAAACTTTGATGTTTGTACAAGGGGGTTTGCTGTATTCAGATCGTGATATTACTCGGCTTCTGATGGCCGTAAAACTATTCTAATCTGATAAAAGGTTCTTGCAATGAAAAAATACCTGCATAAATTGAGTCGACTACACCTTTCAAATAGCTGGTCATTGAAAGCTGATTATAATGTCATTATTATTAAAACTCAGGTTCTCCTCCTTCTGGTATAGGTGACCTTTGCCGATTTTGGCCATCCTGTTTAAGCCCTTTGGTTTACTTGCGCCCACCTTTTTTATTATTATTTTTGCTTTCCAGCCTTTCGAAAATAGAATAGAATGAAGGCTAAAGCAACAAAAACAAAACAAAATAAAACAAAATAAAACAAAACAAATACAAACCAAAAAACAAACAAAAACAAAAAGCAGAGCGAAACCAAAAAAAAAAAAGAAAGAAAAACAACAAACTGAAGTTCCCACACCAATTATCACAACATGTAGAAATGCAGAGAGATTTTTGAAATAGTACAGTTGTTTTTCCTCGTGCACGACAGCCGTCTTAAAATATTTTCTAGGAGTGTGAGGAAAAGTATATAGTATATGTTATTGTGACGACCAGTCAAATGACTCTCTGGATAGAAAAACCTAGTTGTTATTTTTTTTTACTTCAAACTTACATGATCATGCATGATTATCATGCATAATGTTTTCTATGTTTTCTTTCGCAGAGAATACAAAATAGAGACAAAATCCATTTATATTATATTATTGTTTTCTCAGAAAGATATAGTATCATTCAAAGCAAAGAGACACACAGAGAAAAAGAAACATCAGAAATATTCAGAAGTCAATACTGGTGTCTACATAGTGAACAGTTCTTATGCGAAATTAGGATGGTAATATATCATGTAATATATCATAGTATCATCATAACTATCAGGTCTGAATTAAAATAGCGAATATGTGCAGGTTTCTATTGTTTGTTTATATTGTCGTTGGAGCTCCAGTATTCAAGACGGGGGTCTCATTAACCGGTTAAATCCCGCCACATTTGTGTCCCTGTGCCAAGCGTCATATGTCGTGAGGTTTTTTTGTGTTCAGCGAGAATGTGAGAATTATTCGTTTTGTTGTTATTGGTAGAGTTTATTACCTTCACTGTTTAAAGTGTTTATCATATAAAACAATAATGTGTATTTATGTATATATATCTCCAGTAGTACAATTTATAATTTAATTGTTATTTAACGCCAGAGCGAACAGTAAAAAAACTAAACAAATTATGCATGTAAAAAGGTAGCACTATTATGGGACTATGATCGAACATTTAGATTTCCTGCGGTGAAGAAAAAATATATATCGGAATAGGTTGATAAATATGGGCTTGAAATTGCCCAATACCGTCCACTCCTAAGGAACTGTTGACAATTATGAGTTAGTGCAAATTGTTTTACAGGGCATTGATTAAATATAACTCCCGTCGAATTGTGGTTGGTTGGTTTATAACGCCACTTTCAACAATATTTCAGTAATATCGTGGCGGTAAGTTTTATTGGTGGAGAAAACCGGAGGACTCGGCGAAAACTACCGACTTGCTGCAAGTCACTGACACACTGTATCTCACATAATGTTCGTTCGAATACGCCTTGCCACGAGCAGGGTTCGAACTCACAACTTTAGTGGTGATAGACACTGATTGCACAGGTATTTGTAAATCCAATTATTGTACGATCACGGCCACGACCCCCCCCCCCCCCCCCNNNNTGCTGGTGATATTGATTATCATATCTTCTGTTAGGGAAATGACTACTGGTGATACTGATAACAATGTCTTTGTTTTAGGGCAATGGCTACTGGTGATATTGATAACTATGTCTTGTTTTAGGGCAATGACTACTGGTGATATTGATAACAATGTCTTCTTTTAGGGCAATGACTACTGGTGATATTGATAACAATGTCTTATTTTAGGGCAATGGCTACTGGTGATATTGATAACACTGTCTTGTGTTAGGGCAATGCCTACTGGTGATATTGATAACAATGTCTTGTTTTAAGGCAATGACTACTGGTGATATTGATAACAATGTCTTGTGTTAGGGCAATGGCTACTGGTGATATTGATAACAATGTCTTGTTTTAGGGCAATGGCTACTGGTGATATGGACAACACTGTCTTGTTTTAGAGCAATGGCTACTGGTGATATTGATAACAATGTCTTGTTTTAAGGCAATGACTACTGGTGATATTGATAACAATGTCTTGTGTTAGGGTAATGGCTACTGGTGATATTGATAACACTGTCTTGTGTTAGGGCAATGGCTACTGGTGATATTGATAACAATGTCTTGTTTTAGGGCAATGGCTACTGGTGATATGGACAACACTGTCTTGTGTTAGAGCAATGGCTACTGATGATATTGATAACACTGTCTTATGTTAGGGCAATGGCTACTGGTGATATTGATAACAATGTCTTGTTTTAAGGCAATGACTACTGGTGATATTGATAACACTGTTTTGTGTTAGGGCAATGGCTACTGGTGATATTGATAACAATGTCTTGTTTTAGGGCAATGGCTACTGGTGATATGGACAACACTGTCTTGTGTTAGAGCAATGGCTACTGGTGATATTGATAACACTGTCTTATATTAGGGCAATGGCTACTGGTGATATTGATAATAATGTCTTGTTTTAAGGCAATGACTACTGGTGATATTGATAACAATGTCTTGTTTTAGGGCAATGGCTACTGGTGATATGGACAACACTATCTTGTGTTAGAGCAATGGCTACTGGTGATATTGATAACGATGTCTTATTTTAGGGCAATGGCTACTGGTGATATTGATAACACTGTATTGTGTTAGGGCAATGGCTACTGGTGATATTGATAACAATGTCTTGTTTTAAGGCAATGACTACTGGTGATATTGATAACAATGTATTGTGTTAGGGCAATGGCTACTGGTGATATTGATAACAGTTTTGTGTTAGGGCAATGGCTACTGGTGATATTGATAACACTGTATTGTGTTAGGGCAATGACTACTGGTGATATTGATAACAATGTCTTGTGTTAGGGCAATGGCTACTGGTGATATTGATAACACTGTTTTGTGTTAGAGCAATGGCTACTGGTGATATTGATAACAATGTCTTATTTTAGGGCAATGGCTACTGGTAATATTGATAACAATGTCTTATTTTAGGGCAATGACTACCTGTGATATTGATAACAATGTCTTGTTTTAGGGCAATGGCTACTGGTGATATGGATAACACTGTCTTATTTTAGGGCAATGACTACCTGTGATATTGATAACAATGTCTTGTTTTAGGGCAATGGCTACTGGTGATATGGATAAAGATGGATATGAAGATATTGTTATTGGTGCCCCAGGTTATAGTATAAAGGGAAGTCCACAGCAAGGGAAAGTTTATATTGTATATGGAAATGGTGTGTACGTTGTCATTGTAATGTTCACAATACACTTAATTTAAGGAAGAAAACAAAATTAAAATTATGACCGCTGAAATATTGTTGAAAAATGGCGTTGAACGCCATCACCCATAAATTATGACCGAAAGTATTTATCTATTTAAAAAAAAATATTACGTCTTTTATAGTATCAGTATGTGCTACTATTCTCGCAAAATTGTTCGTTAATTACTGCGAAGGGGGTTTCACGCAGTGGTTTCTGAGTAAACAAAGTGAAAAGAAACTAACCAGGTCTTTTAAATTCGTGTTCCGCCATGAAATGCTGTCATTTCACTGAATAAGTCAAGCTTGACGACTAAGTTGATCTCATTTATCTAACCTTGACATAGACCTCGTAATTGACTGTTAGTTCATTTTCAGGACACTCTACGACAAAAGAGATAATTCCCTTTTGTGAACTTACCATTACAATCCAACAGCACCTGCACATATGGATTATATATCGCACTCGGGATTTCCTTTACAGATGGTTGTTGCTAGCAAGGAAACTACAGAATCAAAGATTCATCTGATAAAATTGAAGTCATCCCTGCTAAAGCTTTACGGTCGGCATAATGACTTGATTAACCACAACAGAATATATGTGTCACCGTTACAACGGATTTGTTGTATTACTAATCGCCGGATTTTAAACATTTTCACTTGTACGAAGGGTTCTGTCAGTTGAGCAGAACTTTCTTACCCTGCTTGAACCTCTGATCTCGATCCGGTTTTATTGACGTTCGTCTAGCTCATTCTGTCCAATTACACGTCTTAGCTCTGTGTCGTGATGTCCTCTATGATTTCCGGGTATAAACAATCTGCTGTTCCTCCTCATTTCTATTTGTTTTATAGCGGGTTTCTGTTTTGCTTACGTTATTATGTGTTTATTTATGTGTATTGGTGTACAACACAATTCCGTCAACAGATCATGTGAATTATCGTATACAATACGACGATTGGTACCACTAGTGGCACATGAACTGCTTTCCCTTCGAGAGTACAAGTGTTCATCTCCGTTTTTTTTGGGGGGGGATTATTGTTCCTTAATCTGTAGTTTTCTGTGAAGTTGTTTGTCCACCATTTACGGTATTGTTATCCGTTTTCCTTGGGTCCTTTGTCTTCTTCGATTTACGGATTTCTGATAACAAGTAAAACAAATGTAATATATATCTTTCTCCCATTATGACGTCATTTTAACCCCGCTGAACCAGTGGTGGAAAAATCTGTAATCCTCTAGAGGATTAAAATGTCTCGTGCCTTTCCCCGCATTTGACTCGTTTGACGGCTTTTGAAATAAAGTTCGTGTTAAATAATGGGAGAAACAAATTCT
>MJUT01033289.1:351959-367605 GCA_002080005.1 Gigantidas platifrons
ACGATTTTCTCCACTCTCGAGAGTTAAATTAAAAATTTTAACCACTCGCCTTGCGGCTCGTGGTTAAAATTTTTAATTTAACACTCTCGCGTGGAGAAATATCGTAACCCACGGGCAACTGAAGGAGAATTTATATTTAAACTTTTATTAAACTATATACATTATGTTGTTTTGTAATTGTTTTGACAACATTCTTATAACTGCGGTAAATTTATGCTTATACATTTGTGTTTGTTGACGTTTATACACTCAATTTTGAGTAATATATTATTGTTTTAGATTCAGATTCTGGAGGTTTTGGTTATTATGACATCAATTTGGACCGTTTTGATCACTTTGATTATATACGACCAACAACATTGAATGGATACACAAAGGTAAGTTGAAATGATAAATTCTATAATATTCTAGCTAACAGGCTAGATTAAAATATAACATACATGAGCAGTGTAGTAAATCTATCAATGGGTTTTTACGTGGACATTACCTTTCAGATAATTTGAAAATAATTGAACCATATAATTGTTTGTTAAAATACTAGTGTCCGCATGCTCGTCCTGAGTGCGGTAGATAGTGCATTCAATTCCACAGGCATTTGACTGATGGACCTTAATTTCCCCGTGTTTGCCACGGGGGTACGTATTTTCAGGGCTAGTAACGATGTAGGGTCTCTATTTGTGGGTCCTGGGTCCACTCCAATACTAGAAATAGGCACAAGGTAAGAAACAAAATCACTGAAAATGGCGGCGTACTGCTAAATTTCTTATTATTGTCGATTTCCCTGATTTCTGAAAAATAAACGGATGTAATGCACTAACCTTGTGCACCCCCATCAGCTGTTGTGCCACTGGTTTACTGTCGTATTCGTACTATTTTGCATATATACCCCTTACGATTTGTTCCCAAGAGCGATTTAAAAAAAACCGGAGGTCGACCACTAATCTTTTGTTACTCGGCATGCGATTGGTCAATTCTTTTCCGGAAATTTGACTCACCGTTATTGGTCTATTTTTACATTTAGTTAAAAATACATTTCATTGTTCATGTGTGAGAAAAAAAATATGGTTCCATTGTGGCAAAGGATTGATATTTGTTCACCTGTTGTTTTTATACCAACCATGTGATTAAAAAAGACATTTCATTCTGTTTTTTCTTTTTTTTTTCTAAGTTTGAAATAGTCCGCCAAATGAATGCATTCGGTAAGCCAGATTTGTTCTTCTAAAGACACGTTGGAGTCCGACCTCCGGGTTTTTTGACAATCGCTCTTGGGAACAAATCGTAGGGGGTATATATGCAAAATAGTACGAATACGACAGTAAACCAGTGGCACAACAGCTAATGGGGGTCCACAAGGTTAGTGCATTACATCCGTTTATTTTTCAGAAATCAGGGAAATCGACAATAATAAGAAATTTAGCAGTACGCCGCCATTTTCAGTGCTTTTGTTTCTTACCTTGTGTCTATTTCTAGTATTGGAGTGGACCCAGGACCCATAAATAGAGGCCCTACATCGTTACGTATCACCGTGGCAAACACGGGGAAATTTAAAAAAAAGGTCCATCGGTCAAATGCCTGTGTTCAATTCCGGATCCGTCAAGTAACGTATTGTATATACACAAATGTACTAGTATATAGTGTCTTCTATAAGGAACAATTAAATGTTGTCTGTTTGGGAGTCTGGATAATGTGATGCGACCTGTCCACCTGTGGACTTTTTTCAGTGAGCTGAACGCGTTTTGTACATGAAGTGAATGTGCTTCTTTTAACCAATAGCTCTTAATCTTGAAAATTATACATAATATATTTAAACTTTGTGACACAGACGTTGTTATAGGCATACTATTAGTTCTAATAACGTCTGTGCCAATGGCCTCAATCATTATTTAAATATTAGATAGTACACAATGTGTAAGACGTATTTATTAGTGAAACTATAGTAAACTTTGAACCAATAAAAATAATTACAGAAACAATCACGGTTTGGCTCCGGATTGGCAGTTCTTGACATTAATCTAGATGGTGTTCTTGATTTAGCTGTGGGATCGCCATCATACTACATCGACAGTCCTTTAGAATATAAGGTATGTACGTAAAATTGTGAGTTATTAATCTGCATGGTGTAAAGGTTTACCTAATACACAAGACAGATAACCCATTTGCAATCTTGAATAACAAAACTTCTGAATATACTATTTATTAGATAATATTAAGCGCATTTAATTCATGCAAAATATCAGCATCGTCTAAAAATTATCGATATTGTGGATAATGTCTGTATACATTGGTGGATGGTCAATTGAAATATAATGGAAATGTTGGAAAACTAAGTCTCTCCTCCTTCATGTATATAAGTGACATTATCCTCTTTGAGCGTACCCAATGAAGGTTATTCCAGAACATCTATGTTTTATAAGACGTAAGCAAGGATCGCATTATTATATATTAATAACTTTATTTCTAAATGAAAATGTATATGTACTTTCTACACTCCAGAAAATTATTATGGACTTTTTGTGTTTTTATTTGATATGATTTAATCTTAAGATGTATTCTAACATGATGTCCTTCTTTCACATTGCAAGCAAACGAGCGACTAATCAGATGGCAACATCTCATTAGCATGCGAGGTGCACACATTTAATTAAACCAGGTGATAAAATCACAAAATCAAATTATTTACACGGTTGTTAACGTTTTAAACATCTATATTCACTGAAAATAATCAACATATCCAAAATTAATAATGTGCGACGTGCAATTAAAACATGCAAACACAATATTATTGTTACAGATGCTCCATCAATACGACTGACTTTACCGTCGTAAAAGTACATGTTGGTGATTTATCGTCTGCTTGAATTTGGCAGCATAAATTGTGTGCGACATTGTCCGCAAACTTAAATATAAAGTACTGTCTTCCAATCAAAGTATACTATCGTATTTGTACTGTTAAACATATCAGAATCGATAAAAGGGAACTTAAGCAATATTATACAACACTTATACATTTGTACCAGCCAATACGTTGGTAAATGACAAAACTGTTTATCAAACTGTCATACTACACACAGTACGCGAACGAACTTTTCATAATTTGCATAATACGTATTTTTTTTTTTAATTTTGTCATAAGATCTAATATATAATGTAACAAATATCACAAAATAACCGTTGATAAATGATGTTTAAGATAATCAAATTTAATATGATAATTGAAATACGGTTATTGAAGAAACAATAGATCACCATTTAGAATATATCAAAATGTATATACTTCCTCGATATTTTCAGGGCTTAGTTTCCATCTACCTGGGAAAAGAAAAAATCAGATCATATGACCATGCAGATATCACAATATCTTGTCAGGTAAAACTAATATTACTAGTATCTACTAGTTTTACTATATACATGTAACAAACAATCGCCCCATCATAATTACAATATGAGTTACCCCACTTAGCACCATTGCTTAATTATCTGTTCTTAGAAATATTGCTCGGTTGTAGCTAAAGTAATCTGTTCTCAGAAATATTGCTCGGTTGTAGCTAAAGTAATCTGTTCTCAGAAATATTGCTCGGCTGTAGATAAAGTAATCTTAGAAATATTGCTCGGTTGTAGATAAAGTAATCTTAGAAATATTGCTCGGTTGTAGCTAAAATTAATCTGTTCTCAGAAATATTGCTCGATTGTAGATAAAGTAATCTGTTCTCAGAAATATTGTTCGGATGTAGTTAAAGTGACGTCAAGTGAGCACTACTTTAACACTATTCTCGACGAGAACGAATTGATAGTTAATGAATTATGCAGATGAACCTATATATGAGAATGTACCGTTTCTTACATCTAAGAGCAATCTGATTAAAATCATATCTCTGGCTTGCTCCGCTTTATTGATATGCAGTAGTGGGATGGCCATGTCGCGAAACCTTACAATTCATTTCTGATCGTTCATTAAAGACAACTGAATAAATTAACCAATAGGACTACAGCTCTAAAGGTGTGATTGGTAATAAATACTTCAAAATTGGTTAAGCTTGTAGCTGATGGGTAAGTGAAACATATGACCGTATGTGGTGACCTATCAGGGATGTCCATGGATACTAGTTTATCGCAAATACCTTATCTCACAAAGTACTAATTTCAATACGATATAGAAAATGCTGCCTTGCAACGGATCACCAACGACCACATAATAATCTGTCTCTCATTAAAAGCTACTGGAGGTAATCTTTAACGTGCAAACCAGACATTCTAGATTCAACGAGGCATTCAGTCACTTCTCGTCCTAAGTAGGAGTTGTGTATATGATTAGTTTGCACCATGATACCCCCACGGTGGAGAAACTATGTCATATGTCCCGGTATACAACATGAAATATGTAAAATCGTAATGTTTTGGTTATCACAAACTTTATAATGTCCAACAGTAAAAGGATAAAAGGACAAGAAATAATCAACAAAACACTACATAGACAGCTAAAAGTTGAGCGACACGAACCGCGCTCAAACCGGTAGTGAACTCATGTGCTTCATCCATGGGAGGCAGTTCCTGCTCCACTAGTGACACCGTCGTGTTACTTTTAAACGATATAAACATAATCTGATATGGGAATCGTGTTGGACAACATTATAGAAAAATAAATACAAATAATAGAAATAAAATGTTTGTTTTGATTGTAAGTTAATTTTAAACCAGTACATTCGATTCTTCTATCATATATCATTTGGTATTCATTTGTTTCGGCTATCCAACTTTTCAATAATCATATACATGTAATCAAAACATATTCAACAGATGCAGTATTGTAACCTTGGTTACAATCTAGAAGCTGGTGATGTCAATGGTGACGGACATGATGATCTTATTATGGGTTTGCCATTCTATGGTTCAAAGTTCAACCAGAGTGGAACTGTAGCAGCGGTAATTGCAAGCAAGTCAGTACCGGGTAATTCCAATCATTAGTGAACACATTTTTCATTTCTATCTTAATGGAAAATTAGCAAGAAAAATGATATTCGTTTCGTCCTTCACTAATTGTTTTTCAATTTCTATATTGAACGAACAATGTATTATGTACACGTCCTGTGCAACAATTTATTTTTGTTTGATCAGTCAAATTGGATTGATTGAATATATTTCTGTTTTATACGATCACTGGCCGAATTGTAATTTTTCTGCTACACGATTCATGTAGAGCGACAGAAAGAATCAGCAGCAGCATAAATGCGGACGTGATAGAGGGCATTATTGAAAATATAAACATAATATGCGTACATTGTCTATAAGTATAAAAACAATATTTGCATTGGCTGCAAAACAGACGACAATCTCGTTAGTAGATATTTTAATGCATCGCTTACTGAATGTTTGTTTTTTTCCACTTTCGGTATGTTTGATATCAGCTATTTTGTGGAAACCATGTTTATTTGCGAAATATTTCTATCCAAATAAACACAATATGAATTTAACGATATTTCTAGATAAAGGAATTTTAACAACTTAAATTCCTGAATGATATGGAAAGTAAGTAATAAACTAAATTATTATTCCAGTTGGAAAAACAATTCCATTTGAAAGTATTAAATGGAGACAACAGCCTGATAACGAGGTATGTATTGTATTTTATATTTTACTGTTAGCTTCCTCGTGTTATACGTTTTGGAATGAAAGCTATGTTTATTTTATTATCATTGTATTTTGACGCCGACCGTACGCTATATATACTTTGCATATTTTGTACTTGAATAAGGGTAGAGTACCATCTACATTCCTGAGATAACATCACACTCGCTCATTTTGAGATACCAGTGATATATATTCATTGATTTTACATCGATGCTTCAGAAGGAATCATTTCACGAAGAGGGATGTTTGGGCCCATAAAACTAGTTACTCCCCCCCCCCCACCCCCACGGTTTATTAAAGTGCCTGCAGCAAGCCAGGAAAATAAGGGATCATGTATTTGTACGTTAGTGGAATCGATTTTTCCTGTATTTACGGTTTTGCTATTAAATTTTGCAAACGTTCCGACAGTGTGTTATGTTTGTTTTCCATATTGTAGCTGTATATGACGCAGTTGTTAGTATAATAAATTACAAGACAAAAACGTGCGTGTATTGTATCTCGTTGTAAGATCAATTCGTTATGAATAATACCTGTACACATCTTGTTTTGTCTATCAAAAGCCAAAACCTGGATTTCCAAAGTTATATCTCGTGATCTCTTTTTGTGTTCAGTGAGTTCAATTAAGATGATAGGTGCTTATTCATTTTGTTGATATTGGTGGAATTCATGACCATCACTGTTTGAGCTTTCTTTTCATAATATTGCATTTTGGTGTACATTTTCAACATAATAGGAAAATGATAAATTTCTGAAATTGAGGACAGCATAACATTCTTAGACGAGTTATCTTTTATGCCATACAAATCACACTCAGTTGATAATGGCATTGGAATACTTGTTACGTTAGTTGATGCATACCGAAATAAAGTCATCAGTCAGTCAAACAGTTGCAGTTACTGTTCCAGCTACTGTATATGATATTCTGATTGCCAGAGGAAGAAATACAGCATGTACAATATATAGTATCTTTGAGGATTGCCGAAATGTATCACGGTATTAATTCAAATCTGATGTAACGAACAAGACAGATAAATACTTATTTGCAGGAACATCAAGAAAAACATGCAAAGGGTATATTTAAATTATTTTTATATTTCTATAGCAACCTTACTCATGGTTCGGATTCTCTGTTACTGCCAAAGTAGGGATATTGAAGATCACGTCACCAAATGTACGGAAATGCCTGAAGTAAGAATTTGATCGGATAGTAATCAATATTATGAATTATGAATAGTCTTACCCCTTTTTTTATTTTATTGAAGAGTTTGAAGACATCAAAGGGGCAATCATAAACCGTATATCGAAGAAGAACAGACAACACAATGGCCAAAATAAAAAAAATACAAAAGGACAAACAACGATTGACAAAACATATAAAACTAAAGATCAATGAAGCCAGGAAAGTGAGTAACCGTGTATTTGTGTGTTATGAGGTATCCATTTTCCCTCTTTCTACGATTTTGCTTTTGGATTTTGGAACTGTTCCGTCAGTGTTGTATTTTTTGTTTTCCATTTTCCTGTATAAATAAGATTAATGAATAAAATAAAGCGACAACGCTTACTTTTGACATGAAGTATTAAACATCATCCAAAGAGCGGAATAATATATTTTATTGAAAACTGGTAGGCATGAATTTCTACCAAATGAAATTGGGGGTGGGTGAAAGGTAATTATGTAATGGTTTATGAAATATGTTGGAATATTTTTTTTCTTTCTATTGAGGGAAAAGCATATGTTTATTATTCTTAAAACTTGCTTCAATAAGAAAAACTCATCACCATACAAAAATGTATCAACATTTCGAAGTGCCTATATACCCACGAATAATGGCCCCAATAATACTAACAATATAGAAGTCGCATGCATTTACTAAGAACACGTATTGTGGAATAAGTTTCTTATTTAGTTGTATGAAAAAATATATATAACAATTCTGCGATTTCACACGAATACTTGTTTTCGCAATCTCACTATATTTCACATTTCCCGCGTATAATTGTTTTCATATCAAAATTTTTTCTATATCATGATGAATTTCATTTTCAGTCAAAATTGTTCTTATTCAGCCAAAGATGTACAGGAAACTGGCAGGGCTGATATCTTTAATTATGGGAAAATATACAATATCAGAAATACTACAATACTTGGAACAACAGAGTACGAATCTGCCGGCTATAGTCTAGATTTTGGTTATTTATATGGTGGTGACAACCTGTATATGGCAATTGGATATCCAGGTATGACGGTTCAAGGGTCATACTGGACATTACCCCTAAATTTGACAAGAGCTGGCAGTGTTATAATTTACAATATGACGACTAATATTCCATCAGAAGTGGCTAGATTTGATGGTAACAGACGTTATGGTGGGTTTGGCTCACTTGTTAAGGTAATAATACACACAATACATAATCACGTCCATTACGAATATTGAATATGTTATGTCTATTGTTCAAGATTATATCGTTCTTCGCAGCTTCTTTCACCACTAAAACTGGTCGCCATGATTTAGCTGAAATATTGCTGAAAGTGGCGTTAAACACAATAAATCAAATCAAATCAAATCATTGTTCGCCATGTTATATATGAGTGTTAGAATTTTACTCCCATGTGGAAATCACTTGCATAACCGCACCATTTCACCGAAGTTTCTGTAACAAGACAGGCAAGTGCGCGGTTATGCATTTTTGTGATCTGGGTATCGATTAACCCCCTTTCTATGATTTTGATTTGGGATTTGGACCTGTTCCTAAAGTGTGTTTTTTTTTCATTTTATTACTTAAGTATCATTTTCAAAAAAGTAGATAATTAATATAGTGTGCACGACGAGTGTTTGTGATAAAGTTCATCAGATGAGCTCAAGGCCAATAGACTGGAAAGTTAAACGAAAGTTCCCGGGAGCAAGCAAATTAAAGTGTCCAACAAGGCATCCAAGGCCACCTACATCCACGGGGAGATTCACTTTAGTTAAAAATTAATCTATTAGATCTTGGAAATTGGCGGTTCTAATGAATATCAGTGAGAGAGCCATCATTAAGCCGCAGCGTAGTCATTATATTTTATTAAAAAATCTAAAGAATTCCACGGGGCAATGTTTAAAAACAATAATGCACTACACAATCTCTAAACAATATACTGGAATTGTTTTTGTCGATGAGACAAAAAGAGCATTTGTTTTCTAAGGATATAAGTCTAGACAAACCTTAGTTATATTTAAGTGCCAATTAAAACTAGGGACCGGATGGCTCAATGAGTTAGTTCGCTGGATCTAACAACTCATACAAGCCTCTCACCAATACGGCGTGGGTTAGCGCCCGGCAAATTAAAAAAAAAGGTGCACTCGACCCGCAAGTGATAAAGTTTACCAGTTGCTTGCCCATGGTCGGTGGTTCTCTCCGGGTACTCCGGCTTCCTCAACCACTAAAACTGGTCGCCATGATATAGCTGAAATATTGCTGAAAGTGGCGTTAAAACACCAAAAATCAAATCAAGCAACCAATTAAAACTTAGCTGACACTTAAAATACCTGAAATATACATGAAATTAATTTACACTTCAGGTTTAATTGATTTTGATGCAACCCAGTCCTGTTTCGTATTAATTAATTAATTAATTAATTACTATTTTCCATTTGATCAGGTTCAAGATATAAATGGTGATGGCATTCAAGATTTACTGATCGGTGAACCATACAGAAACAAAAATAAAGTAGAAATTATAGGCAAAGGTTTGTAGATACAGCATTACTCAATATATACCGTGTTGAATGATAATCATGCCAAAAAAATAACAGTTATTTTTTTAAGTGGTTGTCATCATTTTTCCTTACAATATAACTACCGTAATGTTTTTGTTTATATTACAACTGCAATATAATGTTTATAGTTATGGACTCGCTGATGATATGAAATAAATATTAAGAAATTTTTGCGAAAAAGTCGTATAACAAATGTTGCTCATTGATTTGTATTTGAGAGTTGGCATTTTACTCACACGTGGAAAAGTCTTGAATGACCGAACCATTTCACTATAAGATGGGAGGCTTGGACCCATAAAACTGGCCTACTACCGCAACGAAGTGCCTAAACCAAAGCATGAAAATAACCGGTCATTTATATATGTGTTAGTGGGTATCGATCTTGTCTCTATTGCAACAATTTGTCATATGCTAGACATAAATTTTGTGTATTATTTCTTGTTTATTTACATTGTTTTATTATTGAAATATGGTTTTAGTATGCATAGGTTAAAAGATTTAACAATTCTATGTGATGTTTCCTGATTGAATTTTGTAGAAGGTGGAATGGTTTATATATTCTATGGAGGCTCTAATTTTCCGAAGGGAAATGCTACGTTTTCTTCTAAATGTACATTGACGAAGCCGTGTCCTAAAAAAATCGTAAGTATATTTTCCGATTCTATCACTAAACGGAACACGACCACAACATAACAAATATGAACCAACATTTCTCAATTGGTCATTTGTTGAAATTTTGTTTTCAGATATAAAAAGGTATAAGCCTGGTGTAAATTTTAATATCTTGTTTTCACCGGATGTGTCACCAGATGTATTCAGTAAGAAGTATGTCCATACATTAATTATATATTTGTTTAACATGTATTTACAAAGGGGGAAATTTTGAAATCCCATTATCTTGTTTAACGTGGCGAATTGTTTTTATACCCCCCCCCCCCGCAAGCAAAGTTTGGGGGGTATATAGGTTTCACCCTGTCTGTCTGTCTGTCCGTCCGTCCGTCCGTCCGTCTGTCTGTCTGTCTGTCTGTCTGTCCGTCTGTCTGTCCGTATAGAGGGTACATGGTTTATCCGCGCAACTCCTCCTACATTTTGTCTGCTAGGAAGATTTTATTTTGCAGATCATTTGTACATATATCAAAGATGTGCATGTGGTAAGGATTTTGATTTTTGTGCAATTTTACCAAAAATATAGATTGTTGAACTTAGTCATTTTTTTGTGAATTTGGCAAAAAAAGGTACATGGTTTGTCCGCACAACTCCTCCTAAAGTGTTTACGCTAGGAAGTTTTTATATTGCAGATCGTTTGTGCATACATCAAAGATGTGCATGTGGTAAGGATTTTGATTTTCATGAATTTTTACCAAAAGTATAGATTACTGAACTCAGTCTTTTTTGGTGAATTTGGCTAAAAGGGTACATGGTTTGTCCACACAACTCCTCCTACAGTTTTTATGCTAGGAAGTTTTTTTATTGTAGATTGTTTGTACATATATAAAAAAATGTGCATGTGGTAAGGATTTTGATTGTTGTGCATTTTTACTAAAAATATAGATTGTTGAACTTAGCCATTTTTGGTGAATATGGTAAAAAGGGTACATGGTTTGTCTGCGCAATTCCTCCTATAGTTTGTAAGTTAGGAAGTTTTTACATTGCAGGACATTTGTACTCATATCAAAGATGTGCATGTTGTAAGGATTTTGATTTTCATGAATTTAACCAAAAAATATAGATTGTTGAACTTAGTTATTTTTTTTTATTTGTGAATTTGGCTGAAAGGGTACATGGTTTGTCCGTGTAACTCCTCTTACAGTTTTCATGCTACGACGTTTTTATTTTTGTTGAATGTGATTAAACATTATAATTTGACAAATAATATATTGTCCGTGTAGACTTAGTTTTCAATAATCTTGGACACAGTCAGAGTGAAGCGGGGGGTATTAGTGCCGCTATGCGGATAGCTCTAGTTTTTTTTTGTCCCAAGCGGGTGTCTTACAAGAAGCAGGAATGCTTATCCTTTTTGGTAGGGTCCGAGTCCCTCATCGTTTTAGTTTTCTGTGCTGTGTTTTGTTGTGGTTTTTATTTGTCCTGTGTATTGACTTTACATTGTCCATTCGGTTTTCTCTAACATTTATTTATTGGTGCCTGTTGTTGAGTTTGTATGTCTTGGGCAGAGCAGTGTCAGGTGTTTATTTTTGTCAAATTGTTGACTTAGTGTTTCTAATCTAGTTTTAAAATATTAATTATGGATTCGACGGAATGTTTCATATTGGGAGTGGTAATCTATTTAATTTTATAAATTATTTAATTTCAGGCTGACTACCTACCAGTAAAGCAAGGCTACGATGGGGGAAGTAATGGGTATAAAGCAGAAGTAATCAACACCAGTCGAAAAGAGGTAAATGTTGCTTCACCAATGAGGATAAAATACATGCAGAGGTAATAAATACAAGTCGAAATGAGGTACAGTGAGGATAAAAGAAATGCAGAAATAATAAATACAAGTCGAAATGAGGTACGTTTTACTTCACCAATGATGATAAAAGACGTAGGGAAGAAATACATTTTTGTAACAGTCGAAATGAGGTACGTTTTACTTCACTAATGAGAACAAAAGACGTGGGAAATAAATACATTTTGTAACAGTCGAAATGAGGTACATTTTACTTCACTAATGAGGATAAAAGACGTGGGAAAGAAATGCATTTTTGTAACAGTCGAGATGAGGTACATTTTACTTCACTAATGAGGATAAAAGACGTGGGAAAGAAGTACAATTTTTGTAACAGTCGAAATGAGGTACGTTTTACTTCACCAATGATTATAAAAGACGTGGGAAAGAAGTACCATTTTTGCAACAGTCGAGATAAGGCACATTTTGCCTCACGAATGACTATAAAAACAAGTAATAAATATCAAAAATCAGTTACCTTAGATTTGCAGCATTAGACACATAACGCAGAACAAAAACAAATAAAGGATAACAACACAGCACAGAAAACAAAGATGATTAGCAAGGCCGAGCCACCCAACAGAGAAATAGGTGTGCGCGACGGATAAGCAGTTCCTGTTTCTTATAATACACCCACCGTGATACAATGTACACATAGTTATAGTGACAACCGGAACCTTTGAACTGTAATGGAAGCGAGAGGTTGGCGCCGTAAAATCTGATTCAATCCACCATTTCTTTAGAAATGCCTGTACCAAGTCAGGGCCATTGCGGTTTCCCAGTATCTCGGTTGTTGGCTGATTTTGTCTGTTTATTGATTTATGAGTCTTGACTTTCCCTTTGGAAGATTACTCTGTGTTCTGTAATTTTGTTATTACCCTTATGATCAAATCCAGGCAAAGTTTTGCCAGTGGTAGAGGAAAGGAAAAATCTACGGAAAAGGGAAAACATGCATTGCTATTTGACATATGGATGTTTCGTAAAGATCAAAAAGTTCCTAATGATGACCATAGAATTTTATAGAGATGAGATGTGTGTATTTATATTATTTATCGTTTATTTTGCTGTATTTCAGATGGTATTGTTTACATCAGATATTAGGGCTTATGCTTATTTTACTAGTCACAATTGCGGCGGAGTACATCATTATTATGTAACAAGAACGTGACAACTTGTGATACAGGACCGCATTTTGTCAGGTGTATGGAATAACTTGTACTAAATAAAATGTCTTTTATAAAAATTAAATTAAAACCATGGTATCCACAAATGTATAGCAAAGTTTGTGTGGTCATGTTTTGCCACTTAATTATTATACTATATATATAGAACATCTAAAAAACCAGTGAACGATCAATCTTACGGGGTGTTGGATCGTTACGGTATAGCGATAATATGCAAGTAAAATAAATTATAAACGTCTAAAATGGTTTTTAAAAGAACACCAAGTACACAAAACAAAGTGATAAAGAATTAAACACTTTCTTGAATGACAAAATTTTCGTCTCTCCGAGAGACTTTTTCAATGTCTCTTTATATATACAAACTGCGTACTTAAACAGCGATCATTTCGTCAATTTGATTGGCAATACCTATCGCTGAAACCACAAGACCAATTGGTACCTAAAACTGCACAGAAATTATTATCTACAGAATAGGATAGTCTCTTCTTATTTTCTATTCAATTAGGTTTAATATAGCATAATTAATGCACATATATCCTTTCTTGGACGTTTGATGATGATGTGCAAGTTAATTGCATTCTTACTAATGTAAAATTGACATATTCCTAAAAGTACAAATAGGTGGACACGATGCCCTACGGAAGATCAGTGTCAGAAATGACCACGGATATGTTCCGTTATTTTTATAATTACAATCCGGTCCTTTCCTCATTCATGACTTATCACCGGATTTGCAACAAGAGTAACCCGTCGGGTGTCGCTAGTGGGGCGGGAACTACTTACTCTTCCGCGGCATCCCCGTTATTTACTTGTATAAGTGGGTTTTTCTTGTTCATGTTGTCGAATTACATCCCTTCACGATTTTAGTTTTGTGTTGTGATGTCCGCGTAAAAGCGACTCTCCGTTCGTCTCTACTCCCATTTATTTTATAGGGGACCATGTTTTATTTACATTGATGTTATTTATTAAGGTATACCGGATACTGGCGTCCAAGACGAGTTCGATATCAGATGTTGTTCGTGTCGTTAAACAGTAATACTACGGGTGTCATTACAGATCTGTAGTGGTACATGAACTGCTAACCATTACCGAGCATCCGATTCCACAACCCTCTCCCCTGTTTTAGTGGGGTTCCGGTTGTTCGATCTTTAGTTTTTATGTAGTGTTTTGTAGAGTATTGGTTGTCATTTTACCTTTTTCTCTCTGTCATTGTATTGTCGGTTATTTTTTGATTTACGAGTTGCAGCTTTTAGAATCTTCAAATGTTTACATACCGGAATGTGCACGGATTTTGCTATTGAAATTTGGAACTGTTCCGACAAAGAGGTAGGGTTTTTTTTCAGTTCTTTCCAATTGTAAGGTAAATTGATGCAAACAATTAATTGACTTTGCATGCAAATGTTACTAGAGCTATTCATAGAAACCTATGATTTGAAACTACGAGAGCTTTTAAATATCAGTCAAGAGAGTGGTAGAGTGATTGTTTTTTAACGCCAACTCAGCAATTTTTCAGCTACAGAATCATGGCGGGAATATGTTCATTTTCAATGAGATGATGATGAGGTCCGCTTTGTACTAGACCAATACACTTAGTTGGCTTTTTATATTGCTAGCTCACTGAATCAACAATCCGCGGGTAGACGTGTCGTCACATTTGGACACATTATCCTGATTCTGAGCCAACCAGTCTTTTATCTTTCTCATTAATGTTGTGTGCATAGAGGTTTAACCCAATTGGGGCTCGACCCCACTCGAGGCGAGCACGCGATGTGGTTAGATATCGGTCAATAATGTGTCTTTGATGCTCTATATTTATTAATTACATGTATACATAATATCTAATGTCATTCAAAATTAAATTGATCATCTTCCCATTAAGTATTGAATTGTCTATTATGGTTCTTCCGGTGTTGTATTCTCTGACGTAGGTGTCATCTGCTGCTGTATATTTTCTGAACCTGAATATTGTTGATATGATGCTGGCTTCTGTGGGTAATCTGGTGTTCCTACTATAGGATATCCGGTTGTGGGCGTTGCGTTGTATTGTGGGTATTGAGGACCTGTGGTATATCCCGGATTAGCATATCCCCCTATTGGAAGAACACGTATTAAATATTTAGAATTGATTTCCGGAATATTAGGAAAACATATTTTTAAAATGCTTCAGAGTTGTACATTGTACCCCATACATAGGGAAATCCAGGGGGATTATTGAAACCTTTTGTCAAGCATATTTATTTTATAAAAGTTACAGCTCTAGCTGTTTTGCTTTTCAAGAAGAACGATTGTTATTTCATTGTTGTCGTGATTGTAAAGCTGTTATTTGCTCAATTATTATTCAGTGTGTGACATTTGTCTGACCAGGTAACATAATAATCTTTATTTCTCATAAAACCACAGTTGAAAGACAAGACAACATTGAATAATGTAAACACAAAAGAAATATCATAATTTGTCGATATGTGGTTAACCATGAGGACAAGCATGATATTTCTGGACACGAAATAATTTGCAGAGTTTCGTTAGTTTCTTAGTTTTTTTTAAAAATTTGGAATAATTGACCAAATTATTAATTCCGCACTAAATTTGATAACCATGTTTTTATTACTATCACTGGATCGATACTATTA
>MJUT01033289.1:368178-397832 GCA_002080005.1 Gigantidas platifrons
TTAGACTTTGAGCGTACCTGTTGAAGGTTATTACAGAAACGTACCTGTTGAAGGTTATTACAGAAACGTACCTGTTGAAGGTTATTACAGAAACGTACCTGTTGAAGGTTATTACAGAAACGTACCTGTTGAAGGTTATTACAGAAACGTACCTGTTGAAGGTTATTACAGAAACGTGCCGAGCTCAACAAGCTTGATATCTACGTTTGTATTTGCTTAAGCGTAGCATATGAACATAGACATGTAGAATACTCCAAACAAACAAAAAACAATAGAAATTGCTTGTTAATGAATACACCACCAACACTGTTTAAATATACCTCCATACTGAGTGATGATACCACCATTGATTTTTTGAGTTCGTATGTTATTCCTTCTCTTGAGACACGCCTTCTTCTACAGGCCACCACAATAACGATGATAATACACAGCGAAACAAGCATGACTCCTCCCACAGCTCCCCCAACAGACCATCCTATGATGGCGTTATCTAGTTATAAAAAAGATGAATTATGGATTTGCAATTGTTATTTTATCATATTGATTCCAACTTGTTAGACGCTTACATTCCCATAAATGTTTAGGATTTTAGGTTGACGGTCTTTAACACCACTTTCAACAATATTTCTGCTATATTTTGGCGGTCAGATTTATTGGTGGAGGAAACCAGAATACCCAGAGAAAACCGCCGACATGCCGGAAATCACTGACAAACTTTATCACATAATGTTGTATCGAGTACACCTCGCCATGAGCGGAGTCCGAATTCATAACTTTAGTGGTGATTGGCAGTAACTGCACAGGTAGTTGTAAATCAAACTATTATACGACGCCCCTCCCCCTTTTCCCCGTTTTTGTTTAAATACCATGCAATTCCACTCTTATAGCAGTGATATTTTTCATATTGCCCTTGTTATTAGCAGGAGACCTTCATACCGTCACCGAGGGCTTAAGCCCGAGGGACGATATCAGGATTACAGTCGAGGGCTGATGACAAGGGCAATATGAAAAAGACCATGTATTAATCTATTTATCACATATTTTGCCTGGGCAGATAACATGTTATTTGCCCTTCACAAGAGGGCAGATAACATGTTATTGCCGTCGTAAAATGTAATTACCCCGGAGGCAAATAACACGCGCAAATTATGTTTTTATTACACATGCAAATTCGGCGTTATTTCAATAAAATATGCGATAATAATATATAAATAGAAATAGTAAATTAAAAA
Source organism: Gigantidas platifrons (assembly GCA_002080005.1). Lineage (NCBI taxonomy): Eukaryota > Metazoa > Mollusca > Bivalvia > Mytilida > Modiolidae > Gigantidas > Gigantidas platifrons. The sequence continues at coordinate 369,411 of MJUT01033289.1, forward strand.
AATGGATTGTGTACATATGTTAGTTCTATAACTTACAATTGTAAGTAACCTCCCCTGTCACCTCTAATATTACACTTCCTTGATACTTCTCTAACGTTGTTGTATCAAGTTCTATGTATGTAAATTCACCATAATCAGCACACCATTGAGTTGTAGGTTTATCAGATGAATAGTATGTAAATGTCTGAAATAAGGGAAAACAATTTAATTATTTGTAAGCAATTAAAGAAGAAATAAACACACACACAAAATAGAAAGAAATTTTTCTTTAAATGAAATAAGCTTGTTTGTTTGATGGTGTTTAACGCCACTTTCAACAATATTTCAGTTATATCGTAGCGGTAAGTTTATTTGGTGGATGAAACCGGAGGACCCATAGAAAACAACGGACCTGTCGCAAGTCACTGACAAACTTTATCACATATATTTGTACACCTCGCCCTGATTGCGATTCGAACACACAACATCAATGGTGATAGTCACTGACTGCATAGGTGGAACCCAACTACCATACGATCACGGCCACGACGGTCCCTAAACTTAAATACGTAATTTTTGTTTATTATATTGCATGTTCTGCAAAGAGAAGAGAGCTCAAGTAACTCTACTTACGATTAGATTATATTCCTAATGTGAGAGGGTAGCATTACCAAATAAGCCTGTACTTTCCTGCACCAAGCCAGAAAAATGAGGTGATTATGTGTGCTAGGTATATCTATTTTGTCTATTTCTACTATTTCACGATTGGATTTTGGAACTGTTTCGTTGTTGGTATTTCTTTGTTTTTCATTGTATTCCAATAGTAAGTGACATCATTAATTCGTTACCTCTTTTTGATTGGGTGGAGGTTAAGATAGACATGAAAAATGAGACAACTTCAAATTCTGAATAATAATTGTATACCTTTCTTAGACTTTTTTCATTTCCTACGTAATATTTCAATTTAACTTGAGTATCTAAAATACTCCAGACGGTTGCCTGTATACAGACTTTGTAGTCATTCTTAGGATGGTCGGAGTTGTAGGCACGGAAAATGAATTGACAGTCGTATGAAGACAGTGTGTGTCCGGCCCAGGTTAAATCGTAAGATTTGTCTTCATTGGCGACGTATGTTTCTACGTTGTAGCAATTTTCAAATGTCACTGAAAGTATTTACACATCAAATACAGTAATAGGCATATATAGTGAGATACTCTACTAAGAACAAAAACGTAGATATCTTATTTAATGCGCATGACGCGTTTCTGGAAAAACATTCATCAAGTGTGCTCAAAGTCAAAAAGATGTGTGAGTGCTAAATAATTTAAAAGTCGCTAAATGATTTAAAAGTCTACGAGAACACAAAAACCTAAGAGGGCAAATTCGAGCAAGGTAGCTTAGGAACGAGAAAGGAGAACATTAGTTGAAATAACCAAGATCATGATATGAAATATGTAAAAAACAGAATTGGAAATTGAGAAGTAATAATTAATTTCGTTCCTTGGTTTAAGTTTTAAGGCTGTGTTCATATCGAATTAATTTCTTCTGTATGCTAAGGAAATGATAACCGCCACGATATAACTGAAATATTGTTGACAGTGACGTTAAACACCATCAAGTAAACAAATACTACCGTATGCAGACTTTATCATAACAGACCATCATTTAATACTGTCTCTTATTTGTGTATTACCCGGATCGATTTCGACACTTACTATGATTTTCTGATTGGATTGAGGAACTGTTTCGACTAAAGACTAGTAAAATATATACCTCTTTTTTATACTGTCACTCAAAAAGTTTCTGTCTCTTATTTGTGTAGAAGTATCGACTTTTCCTATTTCTACTATTTTTCTAATTGGATTATGGAACTGTTCCGACACTGTGGCAGTTTTGGTGGTTTTCCGTTTAATTTTAACGTTTAAAAATTAATGAAAATTTGGGGGGGGGGGGGGGGAAACGAATATCAGATAAAACATACCGACAGTTTACACGTAGGAGGATATGGTAAACACAGGTGAAAACTTATATGAAATTGACATATTATGCATGATATATCTCACAAACATTTTGGTTCTAACAAGATTAACCGGCTGGATGCCACATATGGAGCAGGAACTGTTTACCCTTCCGGAGCACCAGAGTTAACCCTGATTATGTATATATATAACTATTCCTAATACGGATAAAGCTAAGCAATATGTCGTAGTCACAAATTTCATTTTTTTTTCTTTCTTTCCTGAAAAAAATATACATGTATAAGAAATACATTGCCTTTATAAAAAGTAATTGTTTAAATACTAATAGCATTATCACGATTCAAATAATGCGTAAATGTGAATGAAGAGCATTACAGTCAGTACAATAATACATCTAAATCATTTTAATATGTTGTCTATACCGTTATGCCAAAATTCCACCAATATCAACAAAACGAACAATCACCTCTCATCTGAATTGTGTATACTAGTATATATTCTCATATATATATGAGTTTGTAGTTTGAATGAGCGCATTTTAATCTCGATATCACACTTTTATAATCATAATAAGATCAATAATAAATAAATAATTTGTACATTTTGTCCAATACCACAGGTTCACCACTGCCGATCACAAGGACAAAAATAACCCGTTAAAAGCCCAAAATGAGAAACAGAATGAAAAACACAAAATACCACACCGTCGAATCTGTTCTAAAATCTAATAGAGTGTGAGTGAGCAATTGATTGTTGCTTAACGCCAACTCGATAAATTTTCAGCTATATCATGGCGAGAAGAAGTTAAATTTCAATGAAATGATGATGACGTCCGCTTTGTACTAGTCACACACACATTTCGTTTTTAAATGCTAGCTCACTGAAACAACAGTCCGCGGATAGACATGTCGCACCATTCACACACATTATCCTGATTTGGGGCCAACCAGTCTTTGTTCTTTCTCCTTTATTTTGCGTGCTTAGAAGAGAAGCAACAAATACCAACTTTATAGTCTTTGGTTTGATGCGATCGGGGCTCGAACCCACGATCTACCCATGCTCGAGGTGCGCACGCTAACCATTACGCCACCGCTTCGGTAACAATCCAATATCAAAATCGTAGAAAGATTCAAAACCAATACCCCTAACACACAAATACATGACCGCTCATTTAGCTTGTTTGGTACAGGCACGTCAACAAAGAGTGGCGGGGCTAAATTAGCTGTATGGGATCACATTATTCAAGACATAAAGCATCGTGTATTTAATATCTATGATCAAATCATTAAAATATATCATAGGTGCTACAGTTGTTTACATATTTTGAATATAATAACTACCAAATCTCGTAAGATTATCATAAAAAAAAGTAATATGGTTGCTAACCAGCGATAGTGCTATGTCGATTTGTTTTTGTTTTGTTTTTATTTTCCATAGTTTATTATCTAAATAATGTACCGCATCGGTGGTGTAATAGTAAGAATGCTCGCTTCCAGTACGGTAGATTGTGGGTTCGAGTCCCGATCGGGACAAACCAAAGACTAAATTGATAGTTTTTCTTTCACAACTAAGCACGCAGCTTTAATGAGAAAGAACAATTACTGATTGGTTCGGTGTACGAGTGGGGCGACATGTCTACCCGCGGACGGTTGCTTCAGTGAGTTAGCACTATTAAAAAAATAAGTGTGTTGGTCTGGTACAAAGCGGACAACATCATCTTCCCATTATATAGCTGAACAATTGCCGAGTTAAGCAACAATCACTCACTCACTCACTCTCAATAATGAAAAAAATCAGACACATGTTTTTTCAACTTAGTATGATCGTTTTCTTTCTTACCTGTGAAATGAAATGAAATGTTACTGACACCTATTTGTAAATTTGTATCTTAAATCTAAGTTATATAGACTACAAAAAATATATGTCATATAAGGATAGCCATTTTTAATCTTTGTTTTATCTTAATTGATAAATATTGCTGACAAGGTGACCTTAACTGGATTTCCATAATACATGGCTAAATGTCACATGTATCCTATGGTGCTTTAATTTAAGAAATACATGTGCTTACGTGTACGTGGGCAGGAGTAAAGGTTAAACTTACAGTGTTACTAAATGGAAAATACATTTATTTATCTAATATACCCAATGTGAATTTCTCTATCTTTGTGTTCAATGGTGCTGACCCTTGAGCAATTGAAACGCCAAATTTGGAGAAAAAAATTGAAATGCACAAAATCAAAACTATTAGATTTTATTTTAATAGCTGTGAAATGGATTATATGATAACAATAAATTAGTTCATTGTCGCCCATTTTTAACAACGTATTGACTTATAACCCTATTGTAATAAAATAAAATCCCCCAAACAAATCACATCTGATCCAAAAACACAACCATAAATGAACTATTATTCAATCCTCATGACGTATTAACATATTTTTACACATAATCGCGTATGAAATTACAAAAGAAGCATTTTTGTTATGTTTTGCATTGTCGAGATAATGTTTCTAAATCTTCTGTCGTCCTTCTTTATGTGTTTAAGGATTTATCATTTGCCAGATTGATTGATTGAATGTTTGAATATTGGTTAACGTTAAGCGAACAGTATTTCATATATATTCAGGACGAGAACAAGTTCCACACTATATTCAATCCAGATAGCAAAGGAGGAATGTGATAACGGGCTTTGACTGCCACTGGGAAACTATGAAGATTTGAGTAGCGAAGAACATATTTGTCTTTTGTCAACTTCGAATTCTACAAAAGAGGTCTAATATACAAGGTGGTACACAACAAGCACATTATCCACTATGGTCCACGGTTAGGCTTCCCGTAGTATAACCTGACAAGCCCTGTCTCCACCACCTGGGAACACAATGAGAGACCCTGTAGATTTGAGCCCTGACAACCTTTTCCAATACAATACACAGCGGGAAAGATTTCTATTGGTCTCCAGGAGACCAGAAATCATTTCCTTCTTGCCCTCTTGCCGGTGTTAGATCCTTTATTTTTTTCAACTTTGTTTTTACAATTCCTGTACATAAATTGTCCACATTTTATGTACACATACTGTTTATATTTTCTAAGATATATGCAATGAAATTGAGAAATGAATATAAAATACAATTTTCTTTCAAAATATTCCAATCCAAATAAATAAAATTCGATATCTTTTACGCGTATTTAGTTATATTTTCGATTTTTGTTGTTGAATGGAAATCAAAGATGGCGCATATCACAGGACAAGGTAAGCATACAATTTTATGGAGAATATATTTTTTAATCAATGAAATAGATTTGACACAAACCTGCGGGATAGCATTTTTTATTTTATTTTCAATTAATTTTAAGATAACTCAGGTCTCGTATATCCTTTCTTGGATGTTTGATGATTTACTTGTGATACAGAATAACTGAGTCATGTTCCGTTTGTCATAATTAATACCTGGTCCTTTCCTCATGTATGCATGACTCACCTGCCTTGGAACAGGAGTAACACGATGGGTACCACTAGTGGAGCATGAGATGAATTGTTTACCATTACGGAGAACCTCAGATCGTCCTCTATTTTCTACTAATCTTAGTGTTGTTTTTAGTTTTCTGTTGTAATGTCCGTTGCAATTTTGGCATAAAAACGATGTTTAGTTCTTCACTCCAATTTATTTTGCAGGGGACTCATGTTTTACTTATGTTATTTGTATTTATTTGTTTATACTGGAGTCCAACTCGACTTGCGTATCAGATCAGTCTCGTGTAGTTTAATAGTATCAATACGGGCTTCACTAGTGGAACAGGAACTGCTAACTTTTCCAGAGCACATGATTTCACCCTTGTTTTAGTGAGGCTCTTGTTGCTTGATCTGTAGCTTAATGTGTGTTGTTTTGTAGATCGTTGTTTGTCCTTTTGTCTTTTTATTTGGCCATTGTATTGTCTGTCCTTTGATTTTCAGTTTCTGACTACCCTGTTTTTGCTATTTTCAAACTTATCTTTTTTTTCCAAATCTGCATTTAGGAATGTAAACAGTCATGTATATATGTGTTAGGGGAATTGATTTTGTATTTTTCTACTATTTTCTATTGCATTGAGGAACTGTTTGGAGCATGCTGTATTTTTTTGTTTTCTAGGTATTCCAATCGCAATGTGAAAAGATACAAGCGACCAAATGTATCTCTGTGTTTCTTGCATGGTAGGTACGTGTTACAAGGGCTATTCATATCAACTTATAATTTGAATCTACGAAAACATTTAAATATCAGTCAAGTATAATTTATTCATGACATATATTTATTAATTATATATAATATACAATTTAATTCAAATTTACAAGCCATTGATAGACCAGGAATGTCTTTGGTAATATATTACCCTCCTGTTACGTATTACATTGTCTATTATGGCTGTTCCTGTGTTGTTTTCTCTGTCGTTGGTTTCGTCTGCTGCTGTGTTTGTTCTGAGCCTGGATATTGTTGATATGATGCCGTCTGCTGTTGGTACCCTGGTGTTCCTACTACAGGATATCCGGTTGTGGACGTTGAGTTGTATTGTGGGGGTTGCTGACCAGTGGTATATCCCGGGTTAGCATAGCCTCCTATTTAAATAACGAATACTATTTTATTAGAATTGATTTCACGAAGGTAATAATACATGGCTATTTTTTAATATTTTCAAAAGTTTTAGAACAGTTTTTGCGTTCGCATTAAAAACAGTAATCAACTGAAAATGTGTATCTGTGTTTCTGGACCAAAAAAGAAGCGCCCGCGATCATAGACCATCAGTATCTAACTCTCGTGAAATTTGCGTTATTGCAGTTCAAATTAGTTGCTAAATATAACAATCACGTCAAACAAGTAAAATGAACACATCTGTACAATTCTACCTAAGAAAAATGTGTCGTACGCCCTAGTATAAATAATTGTTTTATTTGTCTACGAATTTCCGTATATGCAATAGAAAGAAGTCATATCTTTGTCTTCGGAGTGGAAATCTGTAAATAATGTTGCTCAAATAATAGCATATCTGCTTTTGGGTCGACTGTTTAGTTAGTTGGTAACGATGTCAATAGACAACTAACAAAAATATTTGTGATGGTAGGAAACGATGTGGAATATTACATTGTCCTTAAGCTTAACATATAAACATGTAGATTGTTCTAGTAAAACAATAGAAATGTTTTTCATGAATACCCAAGCCCCAACATACTGTTTAGATATACCTCCAGATTGCGTGACGATAGTACCAGTGGTATTTGGTGTTCCGTATATTAATTTTCCTCAGGAGGCACGCCTTCTTCTACAGGCCACCACAATAACGATGATAACACAAAGTGAAATAAGGATGACTCCTCCTACAGCACCCCCGACAGACCATCCTATGACGGTGTTATCTAGTTATGAAAAAAAAAATGAAATTTAGATGCACTCGCTATAAAAAAAAAATGTTTAGAAAGTGTCCTTTTTATTATATTTTTTTTTAACTTTTTTTTAGATAAATTTACACACAGAGTTTTAGCCAACCACTTTGATGTCTATACTGTTTTAAGAACTCTCTTAGCGGACAGTTTTGGTGTAGTGTATTTATAGAAAAAATACAATCCTAACACAAAACTAGAAATATAGAATGTTGAATTTTAGCAAGCCTTTCGTCCATGTCTAACGATATTTTTCCATTATTATTCAGAAGAGGTTGTTTTTATATCACTGATATAACTACGACCAAATGTATGCTCTTTGTTGACAATATCTGGATACAATGTTTCGAAGAGAAAAGAAAGAAAACTTTGAAGATAACAAAGGGGTGATCAGAAAGTGAACAGTTTCAATGGGAACATAATTATATTTATCCTGCACTGGTTCTATCTTAGCAGATAAATGTACCCAGCATTTCTATGCTATGTTCTAATTCGCAGTCGTTGCAAATATCAAATTTCCCTTGAACTAAGTACTCTTCTAGGCTTTATATCCATCAAATACAAGTTGCAGTTTATGGAAGAAGCTCCAACACTATTGGTAGTACATATAGAAATATATTAATTCAAACGATACGTATAAACTATCTTACAGGACTGACGTAATTTGAGTAAACGAGTAGATAGAAAGACGTTGTTTTTGTTTTTTTGTTTTTTTAAATAAACGGCCATCGGCAATACAAATGCACCCCAAACGCCTGGAGTTAAACGTTCTGTGTAATATATGAGACCTAGCGGGAAGACATAATTCATAAAATCGACTTATTCATTAAAGTGACAATATAAAATCTAAAGAGATGATTTGAGACCACAAAACTAGTTTATCCCCGCCACCTTTTATTGAAGTGTCTGTACCAAGTCAGAAAATTCAGTAGTAATGTATTTGTGTTTTAGGAGAATCGATTTTGCCTCTTTCTGCGATTTCTCTATTATATTTTGTAATGTTGTTCCCACAGTCTAGTATTTATATTGTTCATTTCAGAATAACATGTTATGAAATGGGTGTCAACATTCACGCTGCAAAATGAACTGAAAAGTGCGAAACAAAGTGTTTGTGTGATTTACAATGTAGAATATAAGGTATCTTATATTGTTTCTTGCTTCTTACATGCTTACATTCCCATTTTTGCTTAAATACAATATAACCTGCCTATGCGGTCACCTCTATTAAGCAGTCACCTGTAGTAAAATGTCATCTTTTTCTTGTCCTGTCATAGAACATTTCATATCAATTTAACCTCTTTTAAGAGGTCACCTGTCTTATAAGACCACTTTTACTTTGTCCCAGGTGACCTCTTAATACAGGTTTGACTGTATTATACAATATGTCCACATTTATAGCAGTGATAATAATGTATCAATACAAATATAAAAATGCAACACAATTAATTGTGTACATATATTAGTTCTATGACTTACAATTGTAAGTATTTTTTCCTGTGACCTCTAACGTCAGACTTCCTTGAAATAGGTCTGAAGATGGTGTATCTAGTTCAATATAAGTATATTCACTAGAACTAACACACCATCTATTTCTAGGATTATCAGCGGCTGATAGGTATGAAAATGTCTGAAATGTAGAGAGAAACCTTTGTATGTACATTATCTGTAAGCAATAAAAAACAGAAAAACAAAAAACAAAATAAAACAAACAAACAAGTAAATAAAAAAGAATTTTTTTTCCTTAACTTTAAGGTGCGCTTCTTATATAATGTGCATGTTATACAGATACAGAAAAATATTAATTAAATATTTAACTCCAAATGACATTTTCTGCAATTTTGGCTACAAGTTTGGACCCATAAAGCTAGTTTAACCCCTCCACTATTGTAGTACCTGTACCAACCAGGTAAGTCAGCGGTCATATATGGGTGACAGAGCTATCGATTTTTATCTCTTTCTACGATTTTGCCATTGGATTTTGGAACTGTTCAGACATTGTGATATTTATGTTTTCATTTCTTTCCTAGAGTGTGACAGGAAAATGTTCGTGCTCTTCACTTAATCTATCCGATATATTGGAACTGTTAAGAAGATACTAAATCTTAGTGCTATATCAGGTAGTAATTAATATAATTATATTGATACCCCTTTTAGAATCGAGGAGAGTAGAGACGACAATGAGATTATTTAAAATCACAGTATTATAATTTCATACCTTTCTTAGACTTTTCCCAAATCCTGTGTAATATTTCAGTTTAACTTGAGTATTGTGAATATTCCATCCGGTTGCCTGTATACAGACTTTGTAGTCATTCTCAGCATGGTCCGGTTCGTATGCATCGAAACTAAATTGACAGCGATTTGAAGTAAGCTATTTTCCATTCCACGTTATCTCATATGACTTGTCGTCATTGACGACGTATGTTTGAAAGTTGTAACAGTTTTCAAATGTCACTGAAAATATTTACACACCAAATGAACCAATATATACATGTATACAATGTATTAAGATACTTGCTATAAAATAAAAACGTAGATATCTAATTTAGTGCGCTCAACGAGTTTCTTCAAGCTTAAAGACAACAAATAAGAGTGCTAAATAAATTAATGTATGTGAGAGCACAATACCACAAAGTGGCTAAACTGGGTAGCAAAGTTCGGGTAAGGTCACATATGTCTGTGGAAGGAGAACCTTAGTTTAAATAACCAAGACCAGTCTGTAAAATATGATAAAACATAGAATTGGAAATTAATTGAGAAGTGATGATTAATTTCGTTCCTTGGTTTTATTTGTAGCCTGTGTTCATATTAATTTCATTTGTTCTGTGTGTTAAACAAAAGCTACATTAATTAACACACACACATATATATATATATATACATCATTTTACGTTGTCACTAAAAATGCTTTTGTGTCCCTATTTGTGACTTTCTACATTTTTTCGATTGAATTGTGGAAGTGTGTGTCCGGACAGTGTGGTATTTCAACATTTAACAATTAGCTTTACCTGAAGGGGGATATGGTAAGCACAGGTGAAAACTTAAATGAACTTGTCATATGCTTGATATATCTCACAAACATTTTACACGTGTGAAAACATGATGTCATATTTCTACATCATTGGATTCAAGAGTAGAAATGAAAATACAATGAAATTAACGGAAGAATCAAATTGAAGAAATCAGGAAGGTGTAAAGTTAGCAATTATACCCACATTAAGTGTAGCTGTCACGACGGGTATATTAAGAACATTAATTTCTCTTAAACAGCTTTATTTTGTACTTGTGTATGTCTTGGTCCTTTCTTCATATCACCGCGTTTGCAACAAGAGTAACACGAATGGTGATACTATTGCAACACAAACTGCCTACTCTTCCGGAGCTCATCCCGGGGCTTAGTGGGTTTCGCATTGCTTGATCTTAAGTTTTATGTGTAGTGTTTTGTAGATCATTGTTTGTCCTTTACTACTTTCTCTTTTGGTCATTGTCTTTTCTACTTTCTCTTTTGGTCATTGTCTTTTCTGTCGTTTGATTGGCTGTTTCTGATTACCGCTTGATATCTTCACAACCTCTTTTTTTTATCACATCTTGATAAATTTATTTAGTTTATGACGAAAGTCAATGGTCTTGCGTATTTTTTCCAATTCCACCTTATATTTGTGAGATTTGAAAAAAACGTGGACAACAAAAAACAAAACAAAACAAAAACAATGGGCTAACAAAAAACGATATACTTACAGTATTGTTTCCAGGCTGTAGCTATTCCTAATAGGGACAAGGCTAAGTAAGTTGTCGTAGTGTCCACAAATTTCATTTTATTTTCTTTCCTGAGAAAAAAAAATATGTGTATAGGAAATGTATTGACCTTATAGATGTAATTGTTTAAATACTAATACATGTATTATTATAACAATTCAAATAATGCACAGACAGAACAGAATAGCAGGTTGCAGTCAACAAAATAATAAAACAAAATCATTTAAATTTGTTGTTTGTAGGGTATATGTACATAGGAGTTTGCAGTCGAATGAATGTATGAATGCATTTTAATCTTGATATCTCAACCGTTGACCGCAGGTACAAAATAAAACTGTCAATAGCCCAAGAATGAGAAATAAAATGAAAAACACAAAATACCACACTGCTAGAACAGTTTCAAAATTCAATATCAAAATCGTAAAAAGATACAAAACAGATACCCCTAACACACACATACATGAATGCTCATTTTACATGCTTGGGACAGAAACTTCAGATTTAAGCTAGTGCTATAGTCTCAAAATATCAATGTCCTAAAACATCCTGTATTTAATGGTTATGATCAAATCAATAGTATACATCATACGTACTATAATGATGAATATAGTAACTAGCACATCTTATACGCTTACATGCTGTACTCCTATTTGTTTTATCGGCAATGCATGTTTTATTAATGCTATTTGTCTTTATGTTAGTATAATGGCTAAGATTTCCATATTAGATGATAAGCGTGTTGTTTAATAGCTGCACGACGAGAGTCACTAGTGAAACAGGAACTGCAAGCCATTCCGGAGTACCTGAGTTCACCCTCCTCCCCTTTCCATTTTAGGGGTCTTTAGGTTTTTGTATAGTGTTTTGTAGATAATTATTTCCCCATTTATGCTTTTAGTTTGGCCATTAGTCTGTTCTTCTTCGATTTACGGGTTTGTAATACTCACTTTGGTATCTTCAAATGTTCTTTGTAAAACGTAATATGGCTGCTAACCAGTGTAATTAGAATCAATTGCTTTCTTACCTATGAAATGAAATGTAATGTCACATAAATCTAACATCTACTTGTAAATCTGTATATATAAATATAAGCTATTTCTACAAAATATATATGTATGTCATATAAGGATGGACCTTATATCTATATTTTATCTTAATAGATTAATATTGTTTATTAGTAATTACAATGTGACCTTCACTGGATTTTCATAATGCATGGCTAAATGTCACATGGTTTTTACCGGTGTCATAGAGTAAACATTCCCCCATAGAACGTTTACTATATAATATTTATTCCGCATAGTAAACCTTCCTACCTAACCAAATACTGCAAAATAGCTCCGTACATTTTTTTTTTACCTTCTAATCATAACCGGATATAATTAATGGTATATAGCAATTAAATTTAACACGATTAAGGTGCTAAATTCCGAATCAATAGTAATTATCCGGATTAAGGGGAAACATTTACTATATAGCAAAATATCCGGGGGATGATCGGCTATGGATGGGAGAATGTTTGCTATATAGTAAATTTTCCCCCGTGGGAATATTTACTTTATAGTAAGTATCAGGGTGAAGGTTTACTATATAGCAAATATTCCGAGGGGGGGATGTTTACTACATAGTAAACATTCCGGGGGAAGGTTTACTATACGACACCGGTTTGATATCGAGTACGTGAGTGAATGATTGTTTAGTGCCAAATGAACAATTTTGTCTAGCTATATCATGGTGAGAACAAGTAATATTAGTTGAGATGACCACGATGTCTGTTTTTACTAGACCAGGATGCCTAGTATCTAGTTTAATTTTTACAGTGATATCTCACTCAAACAACAGTCCTCCACCTGAAGACATTATCCTGATTTCTAGCAAAAAGTTGTTTTCTCGTACTCCTTGATGCTGCGTGCTTAGCACAGGAACCAACAACTACCAATATTATAGTCTTTGGTTTGACCAGATTGGGGTAACATAGACATAGACGACATCGAAATTTCTTTTAATGCCAAAAATATCACCTTTATCTACCAGTCATAAACATCTGGGAGTTATCCTCTCCTAATATGCAAAATGGAATGAACATATAGAAAATATGATAACAAATATAACCAAACATTTAGGTATATTACGGAAATTAACATTAAGTCTCAATAGATCCAACTTGGAAAAAATGTATTTAGTCTACATTCACCCCTTTTTGAATACGCTGGTGAAGTCTGGGATAATTGTGGAATTGGCTATTCTGACAAATTAGAAAAACCTCAATTAGACGCTGCCAAAATTGCAAAGGTTTACCCATTTTTACAAAATCGGAGTATTTCTATGCTGAGAAAGGTTGGGAAACACTATCAGAGCGACGATATCGAAGAAAACTCCAATTATTTTTTAATATAAAATGTGGAGTGGCACCTGAATACTTGCGTCATCTAGTTCCCCCAACTATTCAGAGTACTACTACATACCCATTGCGAAATGGCGATAATTTAATAGTCCCTTTTTGTAGACTCTCTATAAACAATTCGTCATTTATTCCTTACACAGTTAAAGTATGGAACAAACTTGACATTACAATCAGAAAATTAGATTCATTATCCAAATTCAAAAACGCTATTCGTCTAAACAGCCAATCAAATAAGATCTGAGATCCCAAATTTTATTACTATGGCCCTAGAAAGTTAAATGTGAACCTAACACAACTTAAATGTGCAGCTTATTTCCTCAACCATGATCTATACAAGGTTCATATCTTATCTAGCCCAGTGTGTAGCTGCGGTGCCCTCCAAAAGGATGCGAACCGCTTCGTTTTTGTTTGTACCAAATATTCTGAAATAAGAAATGATCTGTTTCTCAACATAACCAATTTGTTTCAATTGATCAATACTTCACTACTCACATCAGGAAGTGAAACCTTAAGTTAGCATATAATTGCTTCATTTTTTATTTCTTATTATCGATTCATAAAAAGGTCTAAGCGATTTCTAATCGCTTAATGTACAAACCAAACACCATCCAGCATCCAAACACAAACATACTTTTTCCTCATTTCTTTTTATTCGTTTATTATTTTCAGCTTCCTCTATTGTTATATGATTAAATTGTATTTTTCTTGTTTTCTTGTGCATTCTCAATATAATGTAATAATGATTGTACATGTATATATAGGAGAAGACTCCATATAAGTTGGTAAAACTTGTGTCTGATCCTCTTTGTATCATTGATCAAATAAAATAATCATAAATTAAAACCAGATTGGGGCTCGAACCCACGATCTACCACACTCGAGGTAAGCACGCCTAGCAATTACACTACCGATGATGTTTAAGCTTAATTAACAAATTTGTTTATTGACCTAATAGGTTTGTGTATGAGTTAAGCATACAGTACATTTAATGAATTTCTTAGTAAGAGGGGATATGGTATACACCAGTAGAGAGACTATCCAACTTGACACTTAGACACAAATTAAAGCAATGTAACATCGTTTTCGTTGTTGGTCTACATTTCAGTCGCATCTTTAATCATCAACATAATTCATTCCTTAAGGGGGCCGTCGGGGTCGTGATCGTATTGTAGTTGGATTTACAACTACCTGTGCAATCCTTACCTGTCACCACTAAAGTGATGAGTTCGAACCCCGTTCATGGCGATGTGTGCTAGATACAATATTTGGGGATAAATTTGTCAGTGACTTGCGATAGGTCGGTGGTTTTCTCCGGATACTCCGGTTTCCTCCACCAATAAAACTGACTGCCACAATGTAACTGAAATATTGTTGAAAGTGGCGTTAAACACCATAAACCATAATCCGTTCTTTAAGGTGAGTGTATAATTGCAGCTTAATGGTAATCTTTACTTCTGTCAATAAAGGATACATCATTTTGATGATGTTTGTTTTATATAATATCATTCCTCAGATACCGGTTTTCAACAAGAAAACAAAATACGGACCGAGATTTTCTAAATTGTCTGTCTTTCTGTTTTATGTGTTTTGGGATTTATGATTTGTCAGTGGAGTGTTTTTGTGATCAGTTATAAATTGTCGGCCCATTCAATTTTTTTAGACTTTCAATCGTCTAGCTGTAAAGCAGACAGTAATGTCTAATATATCTTTACCAACTAAATGACAAAATTATTCGGAAGACACCCTAACATTATGTGTTCGGGTAGTTAAAAATTGATATATAAACATCGGAGATCAATTCCCCCTTAAAAACACACACACACACACACACACAACACACACTAACACAAAAGCAACCACAAAAAAAACCACACACACACAAAACAAAACAAAGAAAGACAAACCAAAAAAACAAAAACTGGAATATATGATACATCTTTACCACCTATATTTAAAATGAATAAGGACACGATAACACGAGGCCATAGTAAGAAAATATACTCACAAAGAGCAAAGAAGAATATCAGGAAAAACTTGTTCACATTATCAACGCTAAAAACAACAAAATTATTCGAAAGCAGATTAGACAGATATTGGAAAAATCAAGACAACATGTATAATTATGAAGCCAACCTTACAACCGGAACAGAAATAAAAAGTTGTGAAGAAGATGAAGATCTGAGCAAAGTGGTCAACGACCAGAGTTCAGAAGAGGACCTGTAAGTATCTGTAAAACTAAGCAAACAAACAAAATTTAACAAACCATTTACATATCTCTATTCAAATTCGTTGCCCTGACTATTGCTCTTTCTAGATCGGTTATGATATCGTAAGGGAAATAACTCGTATAAATAGGTATATAATTGTAAATAGAAAAAAAGAATCAAATAGGAAATGTGCAGAGGGTGTATTCCGGTTGGTTTATGGTGTTTAAGGCCACTTTCAACAATATTTGAGTTATATCGTGGCAGTCAAATTTATTGGTGGAGGAAACCATAGTACACAGAGAAAACACCGACCTGTCACTGACAAACTTTATCACATAATGTTGTATCGAGTACACCTCGTCATGAACGGGATTCGAACCTAAAACTTTAGTGGTGATAGGCAATAATTGCACAGGTAGTTGTAAATCAAATTACCATAAGACCAGGACTACGACGGCCCCTGGTTTATTCCGAATAAAACATTCATACAGTTCGACACTTTTAAAGCGATTTCAGTTTTAGTTTAGTCAACTGAAATTCCTATTATATGTATTATACATAGACAAGTAATATTATCTTGTCTTCATTTGAAATAAAATTAAAAAAAAACTCGGTTTCAAATAAGACAACCATCACTAAAAACAAAAACAAATACTCGACATTTGAAAAATTATATAAATAAGTTTTATCTTCCCCCGTTTATTGTGTAATACATACTACATGTACATTTTGTATCTACATGTACGTGTGTACTTTATTAGTGTGTGGAGTATGAGCGTAGCTGATGAAGGTTATACCTGAAACGTCACGTGTGCACTAAAATTAAATATCTACGCATTCATAATATCCATTATAACTTCTCTTTTAAACTTTAAAATGGCGACTACTCCCCCATTGGTTTTCCAAATTTTCACTTGAACTGAAACATTTTGAAAAAGGGGTTTGGTTATTTGATGGCGTAAATCGAAAAAGGACACACAACACAATGGTTAACCAATAGGAAAAAGGACAAAAGCACCAACAATGGTCGACTACACAGAAAACCACAGAATTAGCAACACGGACCCCACTAATCACCTTGATAGATAACTGAAACATGTTTCTCATCTTTTTTTAACTTTGTTTTTACAATTACTGTACATAAATCATGACCGCATCGGTGGCGTAATGGTTAACGTGCTCGCTTCGAGTGCGGTAGATCTTGGGTTCGAGCCCCGGACGGGTCAAACCAAAGACTAATAAAATGGTATATGTTGCTTTTCCGCTAAGTACGCAACATTAATGAGAAAGAACAAAGACTGGGTGGCTCGGAATCAGGATAATGTGTCAGAGTGGAGCGACATGTCTACCCGCGGACTGTTGATACAGTGAGCTAGCACTATAAAATCCAACTCAGCGTGTTGGTTTAGTAAAAAGTGGACCTCATCATCATCTCATTGAAAATTAACGTGTTCACGCCATGATATAGCTGAAAAATTGTTGAAATGGCATTTTTCTATGAATTTCTGATACGAAAATGATAGTTTTTTCTTCTTTCAAACCATTGCAAGATAAATAAATAGTCATGTTAATTGGATATAATTATGTTTTTTTTCTTTTTTTTGTGTACCAACATTTCTCGTTACATGATGCAGGGACAAATTATCAATTTGTTGCAGCTTTCAGGTTAATTATTTTTTTTCTATGCAATATGGCAACAGAAAATAAAAAACAAATACCCCCCTCCCCCTTAAAAGATAGCTGGCCTTTCCTTTTAAGCAACCAACGATCAATCAATCAGTTAGGGAATTGGTAAATTTCTGTTGAAGAGATGTGAATATACTGAAATGTTATTGGTTAAACTTGACCTTACAAATTCTGATAAATATCTACACTATTTACACATATTATATGCATTGGAGAATACACTCCAACTTAAAAATAATCAACGAGACCCGTAAGGTATCTCTGAACGACAGTGTGACGTCAGAGAAATGTTTTAGCAAAACATGATAACGGTATATAGTGGGTGTATGTGTAATATATTTGTTTTCGCTGATCAAAAATAAAATAGGTACAATGTACAATTACTTGCATCCAATTTCTATTTTTATCTTTTATTTATCAATGAGATTAATTGTGACAGTACATACATGTACACAGAGATTGCATATTAAGGTTTGTTGATTGTGTATTTCACAACTACATGTAGTAAATTGATACATGTATGAGGACACATGTACTGAAAGTCATATAAATCTATTGCACATTTTCATTTTTGTCAATGCATTGACAGATGTTGTATATTCTACTCGTTATCTTTTCCACCTACACCTTTTCTCCATTTTTTTCACATGGAACTTGCATTTTCAAACAGATAAAACTGAGAATCAGTGTCCTCTTAATAGGCCCCTGGGCAAAGCTGTGCACTGGGTCATGCCTACACAACCACTCACAGAAATAACAATGTAAATGGTCGATAAAATTAAACATGTATTTATTGTATTGGTATTTCCAACAAAATCAGTGTTTAAACATTAAAAGACATACCGTACACAACATACACATATTATCATGGGGCACTATGCTCGTTGGGTCACCGGACAACTGCCCAGTGTGCCCATACGCTAAGACGGCACTGATGAGAATCAATCATACAAATACAAACCACACTTCTATCATCGACAGTGAGGGGCGGTTAAGAACAAAATTTTACGACAAAAGAGACTATGATGATTTCAATTTTTCCCTTGTGAACTTTCATTCATATGTAGCATCATTCCAACAGGACCTGCACATGGAGTATATATCTCTTCAGTTGATACGATATTCCATAGATTGTGGTTCATATCAGGAGTTCCTTGATAGATGGTTGCTGCTAACAAGGAAGCTACTAAACCAAGGGTTCCTCTTAGTTAATTGAAGTCATCACTTCGAAAGTTTTATTGTCGCCACAACGATTTGGTTGACCGCTATGGAATATCTCTGTCACAAATGACCACGGATATGTTCCACCTGTCATAAACACTTCTCGGTCCTTTCCTCGTTCATGACTTATCACCGGGTTTTTAACTAGATTAACACGACGTGTGTCACTAGTGGAACAGGAACTGCTTACCCTTCCGGAGTACTTGAGTTCACCCCCACCCCCATCCGGTTTTTAGTGGTGTTCGTGTTACTTGATCTTTAATTTTTATGTATATTTTGTTGATCGTTGTTTGTCCTTTTGTACTTTTTCTTTTGGCCATTGTGTTGTCTGTTTTTCTTCGATATACGGATTCTGATTACCTCTTTGGTATCTTCAAACTCTTCTTCTATCATACCTCAAACTTCTAATTGCAGAAATGACAACACTAGGAGCCGATGGATTGTTTACAGCAAATGCGTGACGGCGTTAAATTGGTTAACGCGGTACTAACCTTCCTCACTTGATATATGCTAATAGATCTCTAAAATCTTAACAGAAAAATAAACAAGCATCAAAATAAAACCAACACAAATCCAGTAGGTGACAAGCATCACTGTGATGAACACGTGGATGGATGTTTTATCAGGGTATTCTCCTTCCATTAGTCATTGTTTCACCACTGACATGCTTTATTATTCTTTTGTCGAAATTTACAGTTCCTACTTCATGTAAATAAGGGTAATAACAAAATTACCGAACTCCGAACAATCTTCTAAAGGGAAAGGCAAAACTCATAAGTACACAAACAGACAAAATCAATCAACAACCGGAAAACTGGGAAAACCGTAATGACCCTGACTTGGTACAGGCATTTCCAAAGAAATGATGGGTTGAATAAGATTTTAATCATTGCTAAAACTAAGGTTATCCTCCATCAGGCATAGGTGACCGTTCGTTGGTCGATTTTGTTTACCATATTAAAAGCCCTACGGTTGTAATTCTTGCTTCCAAAGACTTTTAAATTATTTAGCTTTCAAATAGTTTGGCTTTGAGTGTACTTGGTGAAGATTATTCCAGAAACGTGTCGCACACACTAAATCTAATCTACTTTCTATTAATTGTTACGAGGAAAAGAATGGGAAAGGGTCAGACAGATTTGACTTACAACGGGTAATTCCATTGATAAACTATAACTGTTCATCGGAGGGACTGTACGGTATCTCATACATGAATGGATTGTATCATTCCCTAAATACGGCGTACCTTTACGCAATCAGAGAGCGTCTTTTTCGAGCGCAAAGGGGGGAGGGGGGGGGGCAGTGGGGAAAACGAAGTATTGTGTATATCCGCGTAGTTTCCCCTTAGGGTGTTGCAATGTAAATACTTCTAGAACTGATATATTGTAAGAATATTTTTACTGATATAAGTTATCTATATGTCTAGTTATTTTTCTAAAACATCCCCGTAGAAATGAAAATAGACAAGATAATTTTTGTTTGTATACAAAATCTTTCACTGATAATTAAATGTGGCATATGTATTTAAAATATTGCTGATACGACAGGAATTATGTCAAGTGTGTATGTACTTACATGTACTAAAACCGTAGATAACAAATTTAAAGCACATAACGTGTAGATTACTTTCAGTACAGTTTTAAACATTATTAGAAATACAACCAAAACGAACTATTTGATAAATATATAGTGTATACAATGAAGATAATGGAATGTCACCAGTCAAAATTTAATAAATAACTATAGAGGGAAAATATTTTTGTGATAAACTCGTTTGTCAAACTTATCTGCAGTGATGTAAATGTATAAATCTAAAAAGGGACAGGGGTAATTGTGCATTTTTTAACGATTTTTTGTAAATATAAATTTGCTTAATAAATTATAGAACATCAGACTTATTTATAGTTAATATAGCGTCTATGTATCTAGCTATATCTATTGTTGTAAACAAATACATTTGTGTTCAATATTCTTTTTGAAGATCAACAGTAAAAATAATAAGTCAGAGGTGAACAGATAGTTCCCATTGGAATGCCCACAATGTAATGAAAAAATATTGTTGATAAACGAACATAGTAAAAGCTTTTGGAGATACCAAAGGGGTAATCAGAAGCCATAAATCGAAAACAGACAACACAATGGCTAAGAGAATGAGGGGAAGAAGCAAACAATGTTCAACAACACACCACACACAAAAAGAGCCAGCAATATAAAATCAACCAAAAAAGATGGATGAAATCATGTGCTCGGGAATGGTAAGCAGTTTCTGCTCCATCACTGGAACAAGCCATGTAAAGGTTGTCTAACAACAAGATGAAAAACAGAAAATATGAGACTGTCGGAACAGTTTCAAAATCCAATGGAACAATCGTAGAAAGAGGCAAAATCAAAACACAGACAAAACAAATGTATGACCGTTCACTTTCATTGATTGGTACGGGCACAATAAAAAGGTGGCAAGATTAAATTAGTGTTATTGGACCAAACATCCCTTTCAAGTGAAATGATGCGATCATGCAAGTGTTTTCCGTGGGTAAGTAAAATGCCAACCCTGACATATAACCCAGCGAACACCGTTATTATAAAGAACACTATAATATTGAACATTACATGTATACATAATATATTTAATCTTCGTGACACTGTATGATTTACATATATCATGTCCTCTCATTCCAATTACAGCATTTAACACATTTTCGTCAATGAAATAAAGATTTACTTCGCTAACTAATGATAAATTGATGGAAATATCTTTTGCGTAATTAAGAATTGTTAGCGTTGATAAGTTTGAGAGCAAAAATGCTAAAAAAAAAACAGAAAAGTTATATATGTCAATAAAACAAACGGACAATTAAGATACCAAACATTATTCATAACAACATATCCTTTCACACTTTGAAAATAATTCACTACACTCGGTCCATTGACGAATTAAAACAGCATATCTGTGTAAAATTAATAAAGGCTGTTATAAAGCAAAACTTGAAAATGTTTTGTGTAATTTTGGAATCCAATACGTAGTGGGCATCTGATAATAGCGATGCTGCAATTAAAAGCCGAGTATATAAACTATATATGTATCATGAAATATAATCATTTAAAATTTGCATTCGTAAAGGCTGTAATATAGCAATTATTACAGTTGACTGTCTAATGTAGGTTTTCGTTTTTGAATATACAGACAATCTGCGGGTAGAAATAATAGACCCAACAAGGAATTAAATCAGTCCTTTCATATTTCATTCCATATTATATAGGCAATAACAGTGCATTGACTTGACATAAAATCGATATACGGATGAGGCTTAGAATCGGGGAAAATGCGAGGGTTTTCCCGAGCATTTTCCCAGATTCGTGCCGAATACGTATATCGAATTTTATGTCAAGTCAATGCACTGTTATTGTCTTTATACTGCAATCATTAGTGACATTGATGGATATTACAACCAATATTCAAATAGTTAGTTACCCCCAAGAGGCCCCAACTGATTTCTAAATGCTATAAACGGTCAGTGACCGTTTATCACTTGTAAATATACTGTCAACGCATTTTGACTGCTCAAATAGAACGATTGCAGTATAAATTACTATATTATATTAAATATCTTAAGCTAGAATGGAAAACAAGCAAAAAACGTCGGAATAGTTCCAAAATATAATAGAAAAATCGTAGAAACACATTGTAATTAGATAAACAGCAAGTACACACCAGTCACACATTATAATTAGATAAACAGCAAGTACACACCGATTACACATTATAATTAGATAAACAGCAGGACATCATACATCATATTTAGATAAACAGCAGGAATATACCAGTCATACATTAGGATTAAATGAACAAAAGGTACAACAATTTTACAAAATATGTTATTCATTTTGAAGTTAATGCAAGTATATACACATATGCTATCCATCTGTGTTAATACTTCTGAGATGGCTGTGGTGTCTGTCCAGCCGCTGGCTAGGGTGCGTATTGATTTTGATAACCTTGTGGATACGAGTTATTTGCCCCTGCATATGGGGGTGGCGCTGCTACTTCCGTGGTGTATCCTGGTAATGGAAAAAGTAATCATTTTTAAATACACCATCTAAATCATAAAAATATTATTTGTGCATATGATCAGAGGTTACGACAATGGTGTTTAACGTTTCTTTCAACAAAAATAGTTCAGTTATATCGTGGTGGTCAGTTTCATTGGTGGAGGAAACCGGCGTACCAGGAGAAATACACCAACCTTCCGCAGAGTCACTGACAGGCTATATCACATAATGTTGTATCGATTACACATTAATGATTCGAACTCACAACGTTGGTGGTGATAGGCATGGACTACATAAATCCAACTATCATAAGATCGCGACCACGAAGGCCCCTCATATGATCAGTCATTGTTATTTTGATAGAAGCTTACGTATAATTAATTGCATGCACATTATTATATTCTAGAATATATCTAGAAACAGATTGGTGCTTAAGACTTGTATAAAATGATCTAATTGTTTGCCTCAGATTTGAATGTTTTGATGTCATAATTAGCGTGCTCAATTCGAGTACAGAAGATAATGTGTTCGTTCGAGTTCCCTTTGGTAAAAACAAGTACTATGGCTATAACATTTGCATAATTATGTTGCTACTCCACACTCAAAATTCAAATAATCGTGTTGATCTAGCACATGGCGAACCCCATCTTTACCATCTCATCGAATTGTAACTTGTTTTCGTCAAAGTAGAGATGACACATTTTAATTTGACCTTAAACAATAACCACTCATATTTCGTCAGGGTGTGTATTACAATATATTAATGATAAACCATGTCTGGTGTTTTTTGTATCGTAGCTTAGTTATGCTCTTTGGGTTTCTTGCTCTTAAAGACTTTGAGAAAGAAAGTATTTTCTTTTAAATGAAATATAACACTTGGTCGTTCGACGATGAAACATATTACAGCTAGGTTCCCTATTCTACGCCAAACTGAATATGCCAGAGAAAGATTTATGAATATAACTGAGAACGAATCAAAACAGGAACGAACACAGAAACTGAGAAATATATTTGGTGTTTTGTTTTTTACCTCCCATTTGCTGTGATCCGGACTGTGTAATAATAGTTGTTCCAGCAGTAGGTGGTGCTGCATATGTGGTGATTCTTTGGTAGCTTCTCCTCCTACAGGCGACCACAACAACAATCACAACGATGATTCCTATAAATATAATTCCTCCAACAACTCCACCTATCATACCTCCAGAATTATAATCTGTAATATAAGGTAGACATATAATTTGTCAGCCTTCACTTAAGTAATAAAACCGTAGATATCTCATTTGTCAGCCTTCACTTAAGTAATAAAACCGTAGATATCTCATTTAGAACGCACGACGCGTTCCTGGAATGATCTGCATCAGGTACGTTTAAAGTCGAAAGATTGAATTGATTTTAATTGATTTTTGGTGTTTTAACGCCACTTTCAACAATATTTCAGCTATATCATGGTGATCAGGTTTTGTGGTGGAGGAAGCCGGAGTACCCAGAGAGAACCACCGACCATGGGCAAGCAACTGGTAAACTTTGTCACTTGCGGCTGCGAGTCGAGTGCACCCTTTTTATAATTTACCAAGCCGGCGCGAAAGATTGAAAGGTCACATATCTAAAAGTCATTCTTATCATGAAAACCAAGGAGGTGAGATAGGGTAGCCTAAATCATTTATGGACACCTATGCCAGGGGGAGGGGGGTAATCTTAGTTTCTATCATAATTATAGTATTTAGGAACAGTAAGGGAATTATTTATAACCACAAGATTCTCATTAATTTATCGTAAAAAGACTAATTAGGGATATCACGGGAACTGGGGATCCGGATATAGAAATAGAACCCAGAGTTTTTGTTGCGGTGCATGTTAGCTATGGGAAATGGATCAAATATGCAAACCCCCCTTAAGACAGTACGCACTTTAGTTCCGCTTGTTTATCGAATGCTATACTCCTACCACATACAAAACATCGTGCAGTAGCTGTTAATCAGAAATATTATGCTGTCAAATGTTATTAATGAGTATTTAGACAATAGTATGATACAATGTTTTCATAATAGTAATAAAACAAAATTTCTTGGCAATACATGATTGATTGATTGATTGATTGATTGATTGATTGATTGATTGATTATTTCTTAACGTCCCTTAAGGCTCCCTTTATCCACACACCCAGAGGACGAACTGAGCAACATTATGGGTGTATGTTTCTTTAACATTACATGGTGTTTTGAGTTCATCTTAACTGTAACTGTTTGAACCAGCCGTAAGTATTCAATATATCGATGTGCTTCGGCTCATTAAAAACATTTCTGTTCTAGGAGAAAACAAGAAAATCCGAGAAAAATGCCGATCTGCAGCAAGAAATTGATCATTTCTGTAATAAGTATTAAGTTGCATCGAGTTCATCTCACATCGGACATGCATTTATACATAAAATGTTGAATGACATAGCATTCGGCATAAGTACAATGTTATATAAATTAACTTACATGAATATGTCTTTACAGCTGTTACTTCTAAGGTAATTAGACCTTGATTTGACCTGGAATAATCGGTATTCAGTGCAACCGATACATATTCGTCCTGGCTAGAACACCATTGTATAGTCGGGCTACTAAATGAAGAACGACTGTATGTCTATAAATATATGAAGAATCACTATTTTCAAACCTGGTATGTTACTAAAACAATGCGTTAAAACGTTTTATCAAATAACATTCAAACGACAATGATGTCCAGATGTAGTATTTATCAACAGCAGCAACGAGTACCGCTTAATAGTAAGCAAAGTTCTGTTTCACATTCATTTAAGGCTAGAGTAATGCTCATTTGAGTGACTGAAATGTAGAACAGCAAGAACAACGGTGTTCATTTACTTTAATTTGTATCTAAGTGTAAAAACGTATAGTGTCTCATATTCTTTATATCCATATCCTTTCTTATATACTTGAAAAACACAAAAGTGGTGAATTATATAGTGTCGGACGGCATACAACTCGAAACATACGTACCACAAATAAATCTATAAAACGTCAAATCCGATTTCCTTTCCGAAGAAAGATATATTCAAATAGATAAAAACAAATGATGATCGAATCCCTTTAATCGTTTTGAAAGATAAATAATATTAATAAAAATAAATACATACTTTTTCTAGATCAGATCCAAACAGTCCTGTGTAATATTTTAAGCTCACATAAGGATTGTTTATAGACCATGTGGTTGCTTTAATGCAAATTTTATATTCATCCAGGGAGTTGGACGAATCATATCCATGGAAAGACACTTTACATCCAGAATATTGAACATTCCCATTCCAAGTTATTTTGTATGACTTGTAATCGTATGCATTGTAAGTTGAGAAACAATTTCCAAAATTTACTGAAATATAAATAAACATATAAAAAATAAAACGGAAGATATCTAATGTAGTACACACGAGTTGGTTATGGAATAACCGTTATCAGTCAAATAATATGAAAGTCTTTGGGAGCAAGAAAACTGAAAGGCTTTATAAAACAGGATAGCCAAAATAGACGAAGGTCACCTATGACTGAGGGTGGAGAACCTTAGTTTTAATTATGCTTATTATAAAAGTATATAAAATAGACCATGCCAAACTGAAATAAAACATAGATTACAACATTAACGTTATTTGGCATTGTATAGTTCTTGCGGATAAAACCACCGACCTGTCACTGACAAACTTGATCACATAAGGTGGTACACCTCGCCCTGATCACGATTCGAACTCACAACATAAGTGGTGATAGGCACTGATTGCATAGGTAATTGTAAATCCAACTACCGTAAAATCACGGCCACGACGTTATAGAAGACACAGATAGACTCCCCAAACATAAAAATGCACAAGACGTAAATATGCATTTGTTGTTGTTGTCCACGAAATAAATTAATGTTCATATTATAATTATGTAATAGTTTACATTACTGGCGAAGAAAGTGAAGTTTTAATTGCTTAATCAATGAATATTTATATTTAGTATTATTTTTTACTTACGTGGCTGTGTCCATGCCGATGCCAGACCTATTGTCACAAGACATATGTATGTAATCAGGATACCCTTTGCCATGACTTGCTAAATCTAGTAATAAAAATAAAGTTGTTGTTAATCATGCTTTAAAGGCAAATGGCAGTAATTAAAACTAGAGTGAAATATAAGAGAAATCAATTATTACTATACAAGTGTGGACACAGAAATGTGCTGTCCAAAAGGCAAGTGTGGATGTCATTATTTCATATTATTTAACTAACAAAAAAAAATCATGGACACAGGGGTCCTGGATTTTTTTTAATAAAAAACTAATCCTGGATTATTATTTTTCTTTAAAGTCTGGTCCTGTGTTTTTATTTCAACCCCCCCCCCCAAAAGGGATATAAAATTGTACCATTAATAATAAATTAATAAATAATAAATTCAGATTTTCTATTTATAATAAATATCATTTACAAAACCACTGATATTTGTTCAATTGTTAACGTTGATTTAAGATTTAGTCGCAACAAATTTATATTTTTCTCTTTAAACTGTCGAAATATAACATTTATTTAACTGTAAAATTCACCCCATTTTTTCTTGTTTAAATCAATATTCCAGAATCAAACAAATGAATAAATATAACATAGCATCTTTCCTTTACATTGTCAAGATTCTATATTTATAAACTATTGACCTGAGTAACCTTGCTAAACCATGCGTATTCAGTGTATTTTAAATCGGTCATCCAATCAGGACGCTCATTATTGTCCAAGATAAAAATACATCGCTAAAATTAGCTGTGAGTATTTCTAAAAATTCAATTCGTAAATTTATATATAGAATAGAAATCGGAGATATTTCGTCTTAAAACTTCACACATGGTTTTATCTATCATATTTCTTGAATACAAACATACACTTATATTGCATTTATCAATATTTTATGAGTACCAACAGTTTTTTCAACACCGTATCTGTTCACGTGACTACACATGCTACTCACAATGACCCGTGACCCAGATTAGCACGTATCAGGAATCTTTTCTGTATATGGTATATAAAAAGTCAACTTTGGTTATTTTTTTCTAAAGAAGGATTTCAAGAAAAGGTTTACGAAGGGCAGATAATACAATGGTTACAAGAAAAAGAACCAAAGGATAAACAATGATCAGAAATGGACACTTGAGGATTTTCACTGTCGATCAGTTTGTCACGAGAAATTATCTGTCATTGTGTCCGCGTACGTTAATGTCTAGAACAATCGTAGAAAGATACAAATTAGATACTCCTAATACACAAATACATGACCACTCACTTTCCTCCCAGCAAACAATCCGACGTCGGGAAAACGTTGTCACAACGTTATACTTTACGTAGTCACAACGTAATATTGTTACGTCGTCACAACGTACTTTTGTAGACTCCTCAGCACGTAAATACGACCATCCACACAACGTTGTCACAACGTAATATTACGACGTTGTCATAATGTTGTGGTATGGTCATATTGCGACTAAACTCCTGTTTTATTGGCGAGGAACTCATTGTCAGATGCTTAATCCTTCAGCTAGGGAAGCAATGTACCACTTAATACCACATGTTTTCTCTCATACTAATCTAGCCAATGTCAATTTTATATGCCTAAGCATTTCTAGAAACATTGTCATCCTAGTTTACATAATGTAAAGCATATCACTGCATTATTTAATACTGCATACCTTGATCTGTGAAATATTATTTCA
>MJUT01033289.1:399450-416147 GCA_002080005.1 Gigantidas platifrons
TTTCATACAAGCTCCTGACAAAGATTAAAATATATTTTTACTCAATAAGTAATCACATTGTCATTCATACTAACAATGTTACTTATATTTTTCAGGCAAGATATTAAAATTCTAAACAGCTTAATACCTTTCTGGTGTTTTAATGACAAGTTTACTCATACACAAGTTAAATGAATAAATCACAAATAATTTTTCTACTAAAGAATTATCTCCTTATAAACTGCTGATCATATTTCCATAATGCCTTGATTTATTGCAATTATACGGTATACTACACTTATTATGTAAAAACTTACTTTTAATTATGCCACAAATGGACAGACTGTTAAATGCTTTTTTGGTCCTTTTTCCTTTCAAGCTATAACCTGTTGTTGGTGCCAAGCATTCTCAGCATCTTTCTGACACTGTCCCC
Source organism: Gigantidas platifrons (assembly GCA_002080005.1). Taxonomy (NCBI): domain Eukaryota; kingdom Metazoa; phylum Mollusca; class Bivalvia; order Mytilida; family Modiolidae; genus Gigantidas; species Gigantidas platifrons. The sequence goes on from MJUT01033289.1 coordinate 399,863, forward strand.
CAGTTTCGTCCCTCCTAACCTGCTCAACAATGTAACCTAACAAATATAAATTCATAAAATTTTATAAAGCAAGCTGTCCATACTGAAACTAGCCAATAGCATGCAGTTATTACACACTTTGTAAGGAAATTTGCAAAAATATGTAAGTGTTTACAGAAAATTATCAATGCATGTAATATATTGTATTTGCTTAAACATTAATTACTGTAGACACTAATATTGTAAGCAATTCATTTCTTACACCATAAAAAGCTTTAGGCTATTTTTCACAATTTAAAAATTTCCTAAAAACACTCATGGAAATTAGCATGGGACAGCCCATGTCCTTCAGTCCTGTAAATTTTGATGAATTTTGTTGTAGCCAATCTACAGAAAAAAAAATTCCAAACCCTAATTTCCACCACTGTAAAAAGTGTTTTGAACAAACTCAAACACAGCTACATTTGTACATGTACATGTACATGTAGTGTATTTAAATGCTACTTGACAATCATCAACTTTTTCGCTTGAATAATTATAACAAAAATATCAATATTAAACAAATAATTAAAAAAAAAAGACATAAATTAAAATAAAGTGAAGTTTTCTACTTTGGGGAACATTATACATTTTAAGATGAAGGCCTAACATTTTTTGCTGGTAAATTGTACTAAAAGTGTAAAAGGAAAAGATCAGGTGATCATGAATGTAACAAAAATAAATACCACTTACAGTACATGATTTAAATTGCTTTTTTTCTTATTAAACATGTTAAGGTAAATATTTTAATTTACATACATGTAGATTTGTATAATGGCTGCAATTCCCATTCTAAACTTTATTTACATAGACCATATGTTCAGAAAACCAGTGACAGATAATGATTTTTCTCAGATACATGTTTGTCATGTGTTATGCATGCTGAGAAGAGATAAGCCTTCAGTTTGAATGTTTACCAATTAATAAAGACTAATTAGTAAGGCTAAAGGTGAAAGAAACACATACATGTATGTCAGAGTGGATTAATTATCATAGATAAGTTCCAAAACAATTTCGCCAAGACTGTTGAATGGGTTTATTGTTGCATGTTATATTGTACAAAGTAATGAACATCCTAGATCCATTTTTTCCATTTAAATCAATGTGACATACATTGTGTTAAACAGTTAAGCTCCTAGTCATTAAATGATTGCCAAACCTTATTCAAGTACATGTACTTTGACTACTTGTTACATATGTATATATCAGGATTTTGCCTAAGGTGGGATAATATTTGGCAACTGATAAAACATGCAAATGGATGAAAACATTTATACCGCTTTATTAAGATAATGACCCATGAATGCATTCTCACGTGTATGTGATGAAAACAGTCAATAGAAACCATCATTCAAATGAAATGAGATTGACAGACATATACAATGTACATATATGCCCCTGTAGTGTAAGAATGTTGGTGGCATTCTCCATTGGCATTGAAAAAGTACGTGTATCAGTGCACAACTATCATGCATACCCCCTTTTCTAAGACAAATAAATCTAAAAAAAAAGTTCAAGTGATAAATGAGTGAAAACTCGGTCTTACGTATTACAGTGTCATTTCTATTAATTAATAGTCGAAATTCTTTTTTTACAGTCATATCAGTGTAAAAACCGAACCACTTGAACTACTGTACGTGCCCCCTTTTTCTATATTGTCCAGTTGATGTTGATTTTGCGTCAAAAAAAGTGTACCTACCTTAAGTGTAATCTTCTGATAACTGTACTAATGATGATTAACGATATCTTCTTTCTTTGAATTTTCTTTGTCTTAGTCGAGAATTAAAAGCGGAATTTGATCTGTTGTATCTGAACAATTTTTGAAAGATGCGGGATGCTGCGCGTGGTATCAATACGCATGAGCTGATTTTTACTTAGAGTTTGCCGATAAAATCCGAAGTGTACGAATAGAGATTATATGGCGATAATTTCAAACTTTGCATGAGAATTAAAAAAAATAAGTTTTTTACAACAGTTTTTGTTATTTAAGATATTTTATAGTGTAAATTATTCAAAGATTCGGTTTCTTAACAAATTAGCCTTGTAATTTCAAGATAGTTTTTCTGTTACATAAATATACCATTTACCCCTATCCACAGTCTCAGTTTAGTATTATGTAAACATTGACTTAAACGCATACGGCCAAAAACGAAAAAAATAAGGACGTTTATAGTACGTCGCTACAACGTAATAAAATGTTACGTTGTATGGTGGTAATATTTTTACGTTGTGTAGACGTAATACAATGTTACGTTGTATGGTGGTAATATTTTTACGTTGTGTAGACGTAATTTTGTAACGTTGTATAAACGTCGTGATATAACGTTGTGAAATTACGTGAACACAACGTTGTGACAACGTTTTTCCCCGATGTTACGTTCAGACGACGAATCCCCGACGTCGGCGTTACGTCGTGTGTTTGCTGGGCTTACGTTTTTACTTAGTTTTACACAAATATTTTTTTATTGTATCATTTATTTAGTTCTCAAATGTGAAAAAGAAATCTGAGGTAATATTGAGATTAAACAAAGATATACAAGATGTAGCACTTTTATTCAATTAAGGATTGTCATTGTCAACTCGATGTTTGCATGAAGATGGTTGTTATTGTTATGATTCAGAGGGAACATTTCGTCTCATTCCCGATCTATATGAAAGCTTTCGTTGTATACGTGTATTTGTTGTCTTTTCTGTGGTGTAATTACATTCTGTTTCTTTTCATTTTCTGTCTTTTTTGTAATTATTAAGAAATAAATGAAACACTATAGTTAATAAAATGAAAACAAATAATACCACACTGTCGGAACAACTCCAAAATCATTTAAAGATTACAAAAAGACGATAGCATTAAACAAGCCCATTTTCTGGTGCATGTATACTTTTACAACGTTAACTTATAAACTGGAAAATAACGAAATATTACTATACTGCATCTTACCAAATCAGTAATGTATGTTAAATATATATTTTTCCAACACCACAATGTATATTTATCCCCCAAGTGTACAGTGTTATTACACAATCGTTATCGCACAGTCATACTAATAACAAGTCACCTGATAATCTACGTCAACTGATATCTGAAAAAGCTATACAATTTAAAGTAATTCAATGAATTGATCTCACACCCGAGTGAGCATGTAGGTCTTGTTTTGATATCCATTGGCTTAAGAACTTTATATGATTTGACAGAGGCGGAAGTGTGGTATGGAAAGTGTGTGCGTTGGAGAGGTTGAGGATTGGACCGTAAATTTATCAAAAACAGCAAAAAAGTAATTTGGTATTAAAGTATACTCTTATTTCACTGGGCAATATTTTTGTTTACCTCCATGCTAATTAAATTCAACTATTTTGTTATCTTTTTTTGTTTGTCACGATTTGTCAGGGGGCAATAAATGCATGGGGGTAACCTTCCCCCCCCCTAGGATCTTACACCTCCAACTGATTTAAAATCATTTGGCCTAATCGATATGAACAAGCATTGTTGACATAATGAACTATGCCTGTTAAAATTATCGTGTACTCACTGGTATTCTTAACTTAATCTACCATCGTCACGAGATGTCGGCAGACAATAGAGATAAATTTCATTTCCCATTTTTCTCGAAGATTTATTTTAACGCAAATATGTAATAATATATTCATTGTCGTTATAGAGAGATATATATCGAAAAAAGTGGTCAAAATCAAGTTCACAATCACCATGGTAAACATCAAGTTCAAACACCGCTACGATATAACTGAAATATTGCAAGCAATTTGAATTTATCCAAATAACGTTACGTCTTTGATGTTGCAAATAACACCAACGCCAGATACATTTGCCAGCGAAGTTTCGATTTCGACATCAACGTCTATCATTTTTTGTGATTTTGTTTGCTGTGTTGTATTTGTGTACCCCTGTTTTTAGTCGTTTTCATGAATGTTATCTCGATTTTGCCTGGTCTTTGGATTCTTTCGTTTATTGAATAATCCCTTTACCTTGTGCCTTCGGTACTCTGTTGCCGATATTTCGTTACATTGGATTCATGTTGTCAAATATTATTTTTCATACTATTTGTTAATGCTTTATTCATTCATTTTCTTCGTAAGTCGTTGTTTTATTGTTTGTTTCTATGTTTTTTTGGTTTGTGTTTTGCTCTTGGCTATTGATTGTTGGTTGCAACTTCGGTTTTCCTTTTTTTCAATCTTGAGAAGTACGGGGTATTAGATTGGTTGATGGCAAGTATATTTTGTTTCGAGAAAAATTCTAAAAATGCAAAATGAGTAAGAAATAACAGAAACTTCTACTAAATTAAACACTGTAATAGAGTAGTTGTAAGGGAATACATTTAATTGTCAAAAATAAAAACATAAAAATAAATTAGATTTCTCTACAGTCTTGATGTAGACGAACACAGTCCTTGTGGAGACCTTTGCCACACAGGTCACAAACTGTCCTACTCCTCTTGCGTCCGCCCTGGTTTCGTTTGGAACAAACACAGCAGTCTTTCTCCTTTTTGCCTGGCAAATTTGATGTTGCCTTATTGCAAGGTGAATGTGCATGTAAATGTGACTGATTATTATTATACTGCATATCAATTTTGAATTAAATGATCATATTCAATAATCACAATTTGAAATATTTTTTTACATTTGACTTGGACGGTAAAATATTTTCAAGGTCGAAGTCCCCGGTCTTTTCATTGTACTATTATAGTCATACATTTTAGCTTTCCGATTAATTAAAATTAATACCGTTAATTCAAAATAGAATTATTTCTTTCGTACTTTCATCATCATCATCATCATCATCATCATCATCATCATTGTTGAAGACTTCTTAAGATTTCTTTTATGTTGTTTGTACGCAATAATTATATTTATGTATAATTACATTAAGAATACATGTGAGATACGTATTTTGTGGAAGTAGTCGATAAGCCAAGTTCATTGAACAGAAAAAGCTGTCGCAAAATACATGGTATCCTCGATTAAGAAGATTAGCAGCACTCATCAAATCCACTACAACTTGGGTTCCTTGTAACTGCTGAGCTGGTACAGGATCGAAATTTCTACCTCTGTATACACTCATGTGTAAAATGTACCCACTTGTCGACTGGCATAACAACCAAAATTTTATTCCGGACTTTGCAGCCTTAGATGGTATATACTGTCTCATTACATTATGTCCTTTAGATGCTACTAGTGATTCGTCCACACAAACTTCTCTTTCCGGCACTAAGAAACGGCTAAATTTTTTATTCATATAGGGCAATAAAGGTCTGAATCTAAATGCAGGGTCATATGCAGGATGCTGGAATAAATTTGAAAAAAATGAAGATAGCTAATGAATATTATTGTTTTCGATGACTATTATACCCACATGCTCGAATAAATAAAAAAAAAAGGACGTACAACGAGATCGCTTCATTAGTTGTGGGTTTAAATATGTACAGGTAATTAAAATCAATACGTATTTTCATTTGAAATAATATATATTTTAATTTCCTTTCCTTCTTACCGTATTTTTCTTCAGTTTGGAGGGAGTAAGCAAATAACAAAGTACCGACATTGCAGTAAACCTTAGTTCTGCATTTGGTCATTTCGACAACTTATGTTTCATCAGTACAAATAATATAAAAATGGATTGATTGATTGATTGATTGATTGATTGATTGATTGATTGATTTTTGGTGTTTAACGCGACTTTCAAAAATATTGCAGTTATATCATGGTGACCAGTTTTAGTGGTAGAGGAAGTCGGAGTACCCAGGGAGAACCACCGACCATGGGCAAGTAACTGATAAACTTTATCACTTGCGGCTGCGAGTCGAGTGCACCTTTTTGTAATTTACAATGCCGGGCGAGAACCCATGCCGTATTGGTGAAGGCTTATACAGGGTGTCTCATATTATCTGATACAATTATAACTTCTTGTTAAAAGTTTATTCATAATTCAATTTTGATGGTTTACATATCAAAATAAAGGTAATAGAATCAAGTTATATTTGGTTATAGAATACGGGAAAAATGTTAACGTCATGACGTCCTCATAATAAACTTGTTGTTTATTCAAACTGGCGTTGGCACCAGCAATGGCCGCTAAAGTTGTCAAGTTGTATTATTCCAGTTGTTCACCAATATCAGTAATAAGAGAAATGCAGAAAATGTATCCTAATCATGAGAGGCTAACACGATTGCAAGTGCACCGGATAGTGAAGCGTTTGAGCAAACTGGATCAGTTATTGACGGACGACACAGCAATAATGGGCGACCAAAATCAGTCAGAAGTTCAGAGAGTATCGAAGAGGTGAAGAAAGTGATTGAAGAAACACCACAACGGTCTGTCAGAAAAATATTAAGTGACATTACTAATAATCCAAGTCGTGCCAGTGTTCACAGAATGCTAGGTTATGATTTAAAGTTGATTCCATACACAGTATCAATCATGCAGCATCTTAAAGACTCGGATATTTCAAGTAGACTACAGGTTGCTAATTGGATGAAGGAACATTCTGAAATCACAGATGTGATTTGGTTTTCAGATGAAGCTCATTTTTATTTGAATGAACAGGTCAACAAGAGAAACTGTCGTTATTGGGGCAGTGAAAAACGGAACATTTATATTGAAAAGCCCTTACATGGCGAGAAACTTACTGTCTGGGCAGCAATGAGTTCTACAGGAATTATGGACCATTCTTCTTTGTAGACGAGTTTGGGGATGTTGAAACGATAAACAATGAACGTTATCTGAATATCCTCAGAAGCAAAGTTTTGCCAGCTTTGCGTAGGATAGGGATAGACATTGGTAGCATGTGGTTCCAACAGGATGGTGCAACCCCCCACACAGCATTACGTGTTATTGCCTGGCTTGAAGAGAAGTTCGGAGAAAACTTTATTTCCTTCAAGATGAACAACGAGTGGCCGCCTCATTCACCTGACCTCAGCCCGCTTGACTTCTATCTCTGGGGATATTTGAAGGATCGAGTATACAAACCCACACCAAATACACTAGATGAACTGAAAGTGGCTATTCGCAGGGAAACGAGCAAGGTCACCATAGAAACATGTCAATCTGTCATCAGAAACTTCAGGGAACGTTTGGACGTCGTTATCACACAGAAAGGACGTCATCTTGAACATATACTATAAAATATGAACTGTTACTATGTTCAGGTACTGTAACAGCATGTACATATTATATATCAGCAAAAACCTTCTTCTGTGTACAATCACATGCTGTGTTTAGTATAACTGTATGATTCTTGATTAAAGAAATACTGTGATTGCAAATAGTATCAGATATTATGAGACACCCTGTATGAGTTCTTAGATCCAACGCCCTAACTCGTTGAGCCATCCACCATCACCCCAAAAAATGGACGACCAAACACCAAAAATATTTAACTATTTATGTTTATGTGCGTTAGACGTTTTTCATATTTCAGCTTACCACACGCAAAAGGAAGACAGAATCGACTACAAAAATTATATCTTTTTAGTTCTTACCTGTCTAAGGACGTTTTTGGAATGATCTGCTATATACAGGAATATAAGAATATTCTGGAAACGGTTTCGTGACATCACTTTCTTGAACCATCGTGACGCTTGGCTCGGCATTTTTGAGTTCCAATACTCTTCTATTGATGACTTTCTCACTAGTCCCATGTTGAAAACAATGGCTAAGAATGACTTAAGATCTTTCAATAACAAAAGCTTCCAGGATGTGATTCTTGCTTGTCTAGTTGCTGTGTTAGCACTTCTTCTAATGAAATCTCTGGCATAGCTGTATAAAGACAACCATTACCGGACTTACTACCCCGTAAATTATCACAAACATTGCGAAAAATAATTCAACATATAGTCAGTGGATTAATTATTTATGAAATCCCACAGTTGATATCACAGTGTTGTTAGCTTGATCTTTTTGTCAGTGGATTAAGAAACTTTAGCTAGTTGTTAGTTAATTTTGAGCATTCATATGTCTGTACTTTCTGGTCTTGTTTCAGTTTAAATTTGTCTATTGTCTATAGTACCATACTTCGAATTAGTTGATTTTTTCCAACCTGACTTTTACTGTGTGTCAGTTGTTGTTGATATTCGTTTTACCAGTGATAAAGGTAGTCAGGAACCTTTGTCATTGGTTGTCTTTGTTGGATAGTTGCACATCGTTGTTATGTTATCATATAGAGTTCACGTCAGAATATTTGCAGTGTTCGGGGAGTGTTTTCCCATGATTTAAACACAAATGAAAAATTCTTCGATTTTGTTATAGTCGAAATAAACAGGAAATCGTCAACAAAAGATTTGCATTTATCTTTAAATCATAAGAAAATTAAAACACTTCGGCCTAAAATTATGACAAAATATGACTAAAAATTTGAAACAATGCCGCGTCTGTTGATATAAATTTTACGGAAATCCTATAGTAATGGCTTCAGAATCCAAATTTTGAAAAAAATGTGGTTTTATATGAAATATAAAGTAAAAAATCGAAACTATGGCGAATACTTATGTCCACTGACTGTATTAGAGCTACGGTATTCTTGTAAGTTTTTAATGAAATAAAAACTTGAAGCCTCACTCAAACCAAAGTTTACCTCCGAATTTGATTGGTACAATTGAGGTATAACAAAATACCGAACACAATGAAAACTGCATAGAGTGACAATCAAGAAATCGAAGTCCGTAAAACCGACAAATTCGAGAATCAACAACAAAAAATTAAGCAACTACCGTAATGGTCCTGACTTGGTACAGATATTTCAACGTAAATGATGGGTTAAATAATCAGTAGAATTTGAGTCGATATGTTGATAAATAAAAAGTAGTACATCATACACTAAGTTCTACCTTTTTAGTAGTCAGTGTAGCATTTTCTGTTAGTAAAACGAAATACCTGTTTGTTCTTCTAACAATCGCTTTCATAAGCCCGACTGTGAACAGCATTAAAACGTAGGTAATCGGACTGGCATTTCCATCTAGCATATTTCTAAGTCCAGGGTTACCGTTGAAAACAATATTTGTATCGGGTTCAGGAGACAAAGCTCGTACCCAAAAGGATGCCATCACAAGCGCAGAGCTTATCTATAACGTCAACATAGAATTACGTTATAATCTATATGACCTTATATGTAATTGCGTCATTCGAGATATGGAGGCAGAAAAAAAAACGACGAACTATAAAAAAAAATACGTTTTAATTATCAAAAGTCTAATTGGTGACACAATCGGCCTGGTCGGCCTACTGGCAGTCAAAGACCAAGCAAATCGGCCTATTCGGCCCAATGGCAGTTAAAAACAACACAAATCGGCCTGATCGGCCCAGTGGCAGTTAAAGACAAAGCAAATCGGCCCATCGGCAGTATAAGCACCATAAACTAAATCAAACTCAAATTCAAAATCACCATTTCGTAAGTGGTCTAAATCAAATTCAAAATCTACTGTTTTTCATTAATTCATCACTGTGTAAACTTTAATTCTCTTTGGAAGCGTGAAAAGACAACTTGAGAATGCCATCTTTTCACCTATGAGTTTATGGGTTTCAAGACATTGTTATCATTATAAATATACCTGACATGTTGCTCATTTCATGTGAAAAACAACAGCTACATTTTTGTAATGAAATATGAATCATAGAAATTATTAATGTTGTTTAATGTCTATTTCATATAAAAATACAGTAACAATATATTTAGATAAACAGCAAGTACACACCGGTTACACATTATAATTGGATAAACAGCAAGTACACAACGGTTACACATTATAATTAGATAAACAGCAGAGACATACCAGTCACACATCATATTTATATAAACAGCAAGTACACACAGGTCACACATCATATTTAGATAAACAGCAAGTACACACCGGTTACACATTATAATTGGATAAACAGCAAGTACATACCGGTCACACATTATAATTAGATGAACAGCAGGAACATACCAGTCACACATTATAATTAATTAAATAATAAAACCGTAGATATCTCATTTGTAAGCCTTCACTTAAGTAATAAAACCGTAGATATCTCATTTATCAGCCTTCACTTAAGTAATAAAACGTAGATATCTCATTTGTCAGCCTTCACTTAAGTAATGAAACCGTAGATATCTCATTTGTCAGCCTTCACTTAAGTAATAAAACCGTAGATATCTCATTTGTAAGCCTTCACTTAAGTAATAAAACCGTAGATATCACATTTGTAAGCCTTCACTTAAGTAATAAAACGTAGATATCTCATTTGTCAGCCTTCAGTTAAGTAATAAAACCGTAGATATCTCCACACTCAAAATTCAAATAATCCTGTTGGTCTATCACATGGCGAACCTCATCTTTACCATCTCATCGAATTGTAACTTGTTTTCGTCAAAGTATAGATGACACATTTTAATTTGACCTTAAACAATAACCACTCATATTTCGTCAGGGTGTGTATTACAGTATATTAATGATAAACCATGTCTGGTGTTTTTTGTATCGTAGCTTGGTTATGCTCTTTGGGTTTCATGCTCTTAAAGACTTTGAACAAGAAAGTATTTTATTTTAAATGAAATATAACACTTGGTCGTTCGAAGATGAAACATATTGCAGCTAGGTTCCCTATGCTACGTCAAACTGAATATACCAGAGAAAGATTTATGAATATAACTGAGAAAGAATCAAAACAGGAACGAACACAGAAACTGGGCAAATATATTATGTTGTTTTGTTTTTTACCTCCCGTTTGCTGTGATCCGGACTGTGTAATAACAGTTGTTCCTGCAGCAGGTGGTGCTGCGTATGTGGTGGTTCTTAGGTAGCTTCTCCTCCTACAGGCGACCACAACAACAATCACAACGATGATACCTATAAATATAATTCCTCCAACAACTCCTCCTATCACACCTCCAGAATTATAATCTGTAACATAAGGTAGAAATATAATTTTTCAGCCTTCACTTAAGTAATAAAACCGTAGATATCTCATTTGTAAGCCTTCACTTAAGTAATAAAACCGTAGATATCTCATTTATCAGCCTTCACTTAAGTACTAAAACCGTAGATATCTCATTTGTTAGCCTTCACTTAAGTAATAAAACCGTAGATATCTCATTTGTCAGCCTTCACTTAAGTAATAAAACCGTAGATATCTCATTTGTCAGCCTTTACTTAAGTAATAAAACCGTAGATATCTCATTTGTTAGCCTTCACTTAAGTAATAAAACCGTAGATATCTCATTTGTAAGCCTTCACTTAAGTAATAAAACCGTAGATATCACATTTGTAAGCCTTCACTTAAGTAATAAAACCGTAGATATCTCAGTTGTCAGCCTTCAGTTAAGTAATAAAACCGTAGATATCTCATTTGTCAGCCTTCACTTAAGTAATAAAACCGTAGATATCTCATTTGTCAGCCTTTACTTAAGTAATAAAACCGTAGATATCTCATTTGTCAGCCTTCACTTAAGTAATAAAACCGTAGATATCTCATTTAGAACGCACGACGTGTTCCTGGAATAACCTTCATCAGGTACGTTTAAAGTCGAAAGATTGATTTGATTTTTGATGTTTTAACGTCACTTTCAGCAATATGTCAGCTATGTCATGGCGACCAGTTTTTGTGGTGGAGGAAGCCGGAGTACCCGGAGAGAACCACCGACCATGGGCAAGCAATTGGTAAACTTTATCACTTGCGGCTGCGAGTGCAGTGCACCCTTTTTGTAATTTACAAAGCCTGGCGTGAAAGATTGAAAGGCCACATGTCTAAAAGTCTTTTGGAACATGGAAATCAAAGAGTTGAGACAGGGTAGCCTAAATCATTTATGGGAACCTATGCCAGGGGGTGGGGGAGGGGGTAATCTTAGTTTATATCATAATTATATTATTTAAGAACAGTAAGAGAATTATTCATAAGCATAAAATTCTCATTAATTTATCGGAAAAGGATTAATCAGGGATATCACGGGAACTGGGGATCCGGATACAGAAATGAAATAGAACGTATAGTTTTTGTTGCGGTGCATATTAGCTATGGGAAATGGATCAAATATGCAAAACCCTCTTAAGACAGTACGCACTTTAGTTCCGCTTGTTTATCGAATGCTATACTCCTACCACATACAAGACATCGTGCAGTAGCTGTTCATCAGAAATATTATGCTGTTAAATGTTATTAATGAGTATTTAGACAATAGTATGATACAATGTTTTCATAATAGTAATAAAACAAAATTTCTTGGCAATACCTGATTGATTGATTGATTGATTGATTGATTGATTGATTATTTCTTAACGTCCATACAGAGAACAGTATTTCAGCTATAAATGTATATTCAGGGCGAGAAGAAGTTAAATAATATATAAAGACGGCGTCAACTTCTGTTGACTGCCAATGAGAATAATAGTTGGATAGCGACTAACTATTAAGTATTTTGTAGTGACTACATGGCGCCAAATATTTTTCGATATCTACAAAAGAAAGTATTTAGCGTGCAAGGGAGTGTGGCACTCTCCAAATACGTTATCTACTATGGTCTACTGCCATGTTTTCCGTAATGCAACATGGCAACCCTCATACCAATTGATAAGGCTCCCTTTATCCACACACCCAGAGGACGAACTGAGCAACATTATGGGTGTATGTTTCTTTACCATTACATGGTGTTTTGAGTTCATCTTAACTGTAACTGTTTGAACCGGCCGTAAGTATTCAATATATCGGTGTGCTTCGGCTCACTAAAAACATTTCTGTTCTAGGAGAAAACAAGAAAATCCGAGGAAAATGCCGATCTGCAACAAGAAATTGATCATTTCTGTAATAAGTATTAAGTTGCATCGAGTTCATCTCACATCGGACATGCATTTATACATAAAATGTTGAATGACATAGCATTCGGCATAAGTACAATGTTATATAAATTAACTTACATGAATATGTCTTTACAGCTGTTACTTCTAAAGTAATTAGACCTTAATTTGAACTGGAATAATCGGTATTCAGTGTAACCGATACATATTCGTCCTGGCTGGAACACCATTGTATAGTCGGGCTACTAGGTGAAGAACGACTCTATGTCTATAAATATATGAAGAATCACTATTTTCAAACCTGGCGTGTTACTAAAACAATGCGTTAAAACGTTTTATCAAATAACATTCAAACGACAATGATGTCAAGATGTAGTATTTATCAACAGCAGCAACGAGTACCGCTTAATAGTAGGCAAAGTTCTGTTTCACATTCATTTAAGGCTAGTGTAATGCTCATTTGAGTGACTGAAATGTAGAACAGCAAGAACAACGGTGTTCGTTTACTTTACTTTGTATCTAAGTGTAAAAACGTATAGTGTCTCATGTACTTTTACATCCATATCTTTTATTATATAATTGAAAAACAAAAAAGTGGTGAATTACATAATATCGGACGGCATACGATTCGAATTATACGTACCTCAAATAAATTTATATATCCATCAAATCCGATTTCCTTTCCGAAGAAAGCTATATCCAAAATATAAAAAAAATAAATGATAATCGAATCCTTGTAATCGCTTTGAAAGATATATGATTTTAATAAAAAATAAAAAAAATAAAATAAACACATACTTTTTCCAGAAATGATCCATATAGTCCTGTGTAATATTTTAAGCTCACAGAAGGATTCCTTATAGACCATGTGGTTGCTTTAATGCAGATTTTATATTCATCCAGGGAGTTGGACGAATCATATCCATGGAAAGACACTTTACATCCAGAATATTGAACATTCCCATTCCAAGTTATTTTGTATGACTTGTCATCGTATGCATTGTAAGTTGAGTAACAATTTCCAAAATTTACTGAAATATAAATAAACATATAAAAAATAAAACGGAAGATATATAATGTAGTACACACGAGTCGATTATGGAATAACCGTTATCAGTCAAATAATATGAAAGTCTTTGGGAGCAAGAAAACTGAAAACAGGATAGCCAAAATCTACGAAGGTCACCTATGACTGAGGGGGGAGAACCTTAGTTTTAATTATACTTGCATTATTTAGAAAAGTATATAAAATAAACTATGTCAGTGACAAAAGGATATAAAACATATATTACAGCATTAACGTTATGGTATAGTTCTTGTGGTTTATACCTTGTAATAATACTAATTAAGTTAATTCCTTTTTACGCCCCTCAACATTCAATTATCCTGTTCATTGGGATGAAGATGACCACTTGTTCTGTTTTTATTTCTCTGTGATTTGAGAGTTGAGAAACTGCAGGAAAAATATTAGTGTATTGCCGTGGTTTGTTTGTATTTGTTTTCTTGCTTGTTTTGTTTTTGTTTATTTTACATTAATAAGAGATACATTATTGATTCCATTTCAGTTGGATATTGTCAAATACACATTAGAAAGAATCCGAAGTGGTATTCAAGAATGGTCAATCAAGAGACACTGGAAACAATGGACACACATGACATATACAAAGACAAACGAAATCTGTATTTCGAAATCTGATGTTGTTTTATTTTTCATTTATTCCTTATAAATTGTTTGTTTTAATGGTGTTTAACGCTACTTTCTTCGATATTTCAGTTATATCGTGGCGGCCAGTTTTATTGGTGGAGGAAACCGGAGGACCCGGAGAAAACCACCGACCTGTCACTGACAAACTTTATCGCATAATGCTGTACACATCGCCCTGATCCAGATTCGAACTCAAAACAGTGGTGATAGACATTTATTGCATAGGTAGTTGTAAATCCAACTAGCATACGATCCAGCCGCGACAGCCCCTAGAAGACACAGATATACTTCTCAAACATAAAAATTCACTAGACGTAAATATGCATTTGTTGTTAATGTCCACACACAAACAAATTCATATTATAATAATGAAAAGATTTACATTACTGGCAACGAAAGTGAAGTCTTGAATGCTTCATCAATGAACATTTATATTTAGTATTAGTTTTTACTTACGATACTGTGTCCATGCCGATGCATTGTCACAAGACATATGTATGTAATCAGGATACCCTTTGCCATGACTTGCGAAATCTAGTAATAAAAATGAAATTGCATGCTGTTAATCATGCTTTAAGGGAAAATGGCAGTAATTAAAACTAGAGTGAAATATAAGAGAAATCAATTATTATTATAAAACCCAATTTTGGTATTTTTTTTTCTAAAGAAGGATCTCAGGAAAAGTTTGAAGACACCAAAGGGGTAAGCAGAAACTGTCAATTGAAGAAGGACAAATAATATAATGGTCACAAGAAAAAGGACCAGGTAAAAAAAAATGGAGTCTATGGAATGTTCGCTGTCGATCAGTTTGTTATGAGAAATTATGTGTTGGTGTGTCGGAAGACGCTTATGTCCCTTATTAATCATTGGGTTTAGAAAATAAAATGAAAAACATAGAGTCGGAACAATACAAAATTCGTAGACATAGACAAAATCGATACACAAACACACAAATACATGACCACTCACTTTCTTGTATGTGACTTCAAGTTTTTAGTGAGTTTTGCTCAAGTAATTATTTCTTGCATCATTTTTTAGTTCTCAAATTTGAAAGAGAAACGCAGGTAATATTTGGAATAACCACAGGGCGTGGCACTTTTATTCAGTTAAGATTAAGGATTGTCATTGTCAACTCGATGTTTGCATGAAGATGGTTGTTATTATGATACTTCAGAGGGAACATCTCTTCTCATTCCCGGTCTATATGAAAGCTTTCGTTGTATACGTGTATTTGTTGTCTTTTCGGTGGTGTAATTACATTCATTTTCTTTTCATTTTCTGTATTTTTTGTAATTATTTTGAAATAAATAAACCACATATAGGTAATAAAATGAAAACAAAAAATACCACACTGTCGGAACAATTCCAAAATCAAATATCAAAATCGTAGAAAGAGTCGGATTCGACACCTCATAACAAACGAAAACTTGATAAAGATTACAAAAAGGACGATAACATTAAACAAACCCATTTTCTGGTGCATGTATACTTTTACAACGTTAACTTATAAACTGGAAAATAACGAAATATTAATTTATTTCATCTTACCAAATCAGTAATGTATGTTAAAATATATATTTTTCCAACACCACAATGTATATTTATCCCCCAAGTGTACAGTATTGCACAATATTTATCGAACAGTCATACTAATAACAAGTCACATGATAATCTAGGTCAACTGATATCAAAAATGATAACGCTGCTATAAAATTTCCCAAGTAATTCAATCAAAGCACATGATCTCACACTGGGAAATAGTAATTGCAAATATGCTCGTTTTTT
>MJUT01033289.1:430642-455507 GCA_002080005.1 Gigantidas platifrons
ATAATATATTTATAATCTAGTGTGTTGTATTAATAATATATTTATAATCTAGTGTGTTGTTGTATGAATAATATTTATACTTTTCCTATTAAATACAAACAGATCCTTTACCATTACAAAACAGAAACGGCGCATATATTTTATAATATTATTATGATATTATGTTTAAACGACGTACTCGGATAATCGCAATTAATTATGTTAATTATATACTTTTAAGAACCATCAAATGATAATCCCTGACTCGGATCGTATTAAATATACAACATTGATAAAAATAGTTTGGTACATCATCTTGAAAAATATGGAAGTCAGAATATGACTGATTCGCCAAAAGTTCCATATTAGGAAATGATTATAAAATCATGATTCGCATCGATTTCCTGCCTCTCTTTGAAAATGCTGTAAAATTTGAAATCAACGATATATTTCTGTTATTTTGTCTTTGAAGAATCAAATATGAATCATGATATGTATATGATATCTACAGAATTATTTCATACTTACGTGCAACAGTACCTACGGCTGAAAATGTATATATCAAAGTCATAACATATGTCCTTATAATTCACAAGCAATATACCCATTTTTACATTGTGAACTTTTCGTTTATATATCGCAACAGTCCAGCAGAAACTGTATTCGCAACATGCACAGTCAATGGACAGAAGTATTCATCACCCTCGATTTTACGATATATATTTCATATACAAGCACATTTAAAAAAAAATATTGTGAAGTCATTTCTAAACGTATCATTTTTGCACCAGAAGAAGCAGAACTATTTAAAGATTATGTGTTTATTTCAGCATGATTTTCCATTAGATTGCCTTTATTTTCTTTTGATTTAAAGAACATTTTTGTTTTATGACGTCAAATTTGCTATATTTAAAAAAAAAATTTAATCGGAAAAATCAACTTTTGTTTTTAAATCACCAAAAAACAAAAACCATGCAAGCAAAATTTACTATCAGATAAACATATAAAATTCAAAGAATTTTGCGCGTCTTGAAATAAATGTTATCAAAATCTGCCCAGAGATAGCATTAAAATATTGTTTTGACAAAATGTGGTTTTATATGAAATATATAGTAAAAAATCGAAGATGACGAATACTTATGCCCATGGACTGTATCTCTCATTTGATACGATAAAATGATTTTGTGGATCATATCATGATTATTTCTTTGATATAGGTTTGCTGCTAACAAGAAAGCAATCCAAGCAAAGGTTCCTAGTGGCTATGCTGACGTCATCACTTCGAATGAATTACGGACGCCATGACGACTTTGTTAACTACAACGGTATATATGTAAGACTCAGATCGTCGTCCAGCCTCTAATCGACGTCCAATCCTCAAATCGGAGTCCAATTCTCAAATATATGGCCGTTTTACACTTCCTCAAATCGACGTCCAATATACGTCACTGACGTATACTTCAAATGACGTCACACCCGTTAGGACATGGTTTTGAAACAATGATTGAAAAGGGACAATACCAGATTCAAAGTACATTGTACATTCGACTTTAGCGGAACCTAACCCTAATCCTAACTTAGCCCTAACTCTAACCTTAGCCCTAACCCTAAACCTAACCCTAACCCTAACCCTAATACTAATCCTAATCTTAACCCTTACCCTAGCTCTGACCCTAACCCTAACCATAACCTTAACCCTAGCCCTAACCCTAACCCTAAACCTAACCCCCAACCCTAACCCTAATCCTAACCCTAACCCTAATTCTAACCATAAAAATAACCATAATCCTAACCCTAACCCTAATCCTAACCATAAAAATAACCATAATTCTAGTCCTAATCCTGAACCTAACCTTAACCCTCAATAATAGGAATGGGGCAATGCTTTAAAAACACACAAAACAAAAAACAACAACTTTAAGAGACAGATAAAAAAACAACAAAAACACGCAAAACAAAACTGTCATTACAATTATTTTTGATGGCAAACTTTGATCGTGTAAAGGGGCCTATAGATATGCGAGTTTGGAAAGGAGGCCGATTTGAGAATGTATTCTAACATTGGACCGTGATTTGAGATAATGACGTCAATGGACGTCGATTTGAGGAATGGACGTCGATTTGAGTCCGGACGTCGATCTGAGTCTATCATATATGTGTCACAAATGACCACGGATATTTTCCGTTTGCCGTAATTTCCTTATTCATGACTTATAACCGGTTTAACAAGAATAATACAACAGTGTATTTAGAAGAACGGGAAGTGCTTACCTTTCTGGAGCACATTCCTTTACTCACAGTTTTAGTGGGGTTCGTGTTTCTCATTCTGTAGTGTGCTTTGTATTGTTTTGTAGATCAGTGTTTGTCCTTTTGTCCTTTTTCTTTTGACCATTGGATCTTCTTCGATTTACGGCTTCTAGTTACCATTTCTTGGTATTTTCAAACTTTTCTCCCTCCACAAGACAAACTTTTCTCGCTCTTCAAGACTTATAGGTTCTTACAAACGTTCTTGGGAAAGACCGGGTGATCTTCCACGAGTGATAGAAATTTATGTCTTTTCGCGAGTGGAGCGCAGCGAAACGAGCAAAAAGAAACAACAATTTTATATTACGAGTGGAAGATCACCCGGGCTTTCTCAACAACCCATGTAAGTACCTATTTCTTCCGTAAACCAACAACTTTCACTATCTCGAACTCCTAGAGACCCCCGCCATTGATCAGTAACTAATTTGCATAAATTATCAGATCAATATCATTGAGCGTTATGAAATACACATCACATAAAATTTACTTGTGTGACACCGATTGATAAAATAAGTAGCTTTCTACTGCTATTGGAGCTTTTCACACTTATATTTTATAGTAAGTACAGTATTTTCCTTCTTGAGACACCCCCATACATGAAATATGACGTGACACATATGTTGACGTCATTGAAGAATGACGTCAAAGGACATCTAGAAATACGAAAAAATGAAAATAAAAGACACAAATATATTTAATACGGTTGGAGTCTGTATTTGAACAAAACCAATGGTTAAATCCGTAATATATCTGTTATTCAGGTATCAGACAGGGTATATAATGTGACATTCTCGACTTATGATATATATTTAAACGATTTTTTTCTTGTTAGAGGCGTTCTGATTGGATGTCACAACGAGTAAAGACCAGTGCACGTGCACTCGTCTTAACGCGGTTGTCTCAACCCGAAAACGGCCATTTACGGGAGAAAAACTGTTTTCTTAACTGAAACAACACATTAATGGCGTCTCTAAACATGCTATATTTTAAATAACATATTTAAATGTTTTGTGGATCATCAACACTGTAAATTGAATCACGATTTGTACAGAATACTTCTGGAAAACACTTAGTTACGGTAGCTACTCTCTAGCAGTAACGTTATACTACATCGGTTATCATTTAAATGGGTACAACTGGTGCTATGTGAAAGTGTTACTATAAGCATAATGTTTGTTTTTACCCACACTATATACAAAAGCAAGATCCGTACAAATCTGCTTAGGTCACCCATTAACTGAACCGACATCAATTCAATGATAACCAAGATAGTGGAACAAATATATAATGCGTTTATTAGACTTGGCTATGCTCTTGTTCCTTGCTATCTTATT
Source organism: Gigantidas platifrons (assembly GCA_002080005.1). Classification (NCBI taxonomy): domain Eukaryota; kingdom Metazoa; phylum Mollusca; class Bivalvia; order Mytilida; family Modiolidae; genus Gigantidas; species Gigantidas platifrons. The sequence continues at coordinate 434,260 of MJUT01033289.1, forward strand.
CTTAAAGGATTAATAAACAAAGGTTTATATTAAACATGAAATAATATTGATACGAGTATTTCATACATATTTCCCTTTATCCTTTAAAAATCGGTTGGTTATACAAAGTTAATAATTTAGCTTTTTTAATAACGGTGGCTATAATTAATAAAACTAAGGTTTTCCTCCTTCAGGCATAGGTGACCTTAGCCGATTTTGTTCTTCCAGTTTAAGCCCTTTGGTTTTATTGCTCGCAAAAAGCGCAACTATTAAACGACTATTTTTGCTCCATTGCTACTTTAGACAACGACAATAAAGACATGACACACAGAGAACCTATGATTCTAACCGAAATTACTGTAAGATAACAGGACATAAATGGTATTATCCTTTGCCTGGACCGGCAAAAATCATGTGGACCAGATTATATTAGTCAACGTATGCTAATTACCACTAAAAACACAATTTGTCGTCCACTTTTTAAACTGTTTAATTTGTCTCTAAGGAAGAACTATTTCCCGTCGCTTTGGAAACTCGCTAACGTTATAGCAATTTTTAAGACATCTGACAAATCGATCGCATCGAACTATAGACCAATATCGCTTCGTAGTTATGTTAGTAAATTTTTTGAGAGAACTGTCTTTAAATATGTTTTTAACCATATCAGTCGACATAAGTATATGCATAAACTTCAGTCTCGCTTTCTCCCTGGATATTCCACTACACATCAACTAGTTGAAATATACTATTGTATTATGACTGCATTTGAAAATCAGACTCCTTTGACTTTGATGTTTTGTGATGTAAGTAAGGTATTTGATATTTTTACATAGCGGATGTGGTCGAGGGCACTGGGCATAAGCTAAGCGACTGGTGATGTAGTGTATCAATGGTGTGAATTCAATTCCCGTCGATGAAAGACCACAAATTTGACAGCTCAAAGATCTAATTCTAACACTGTTTGGTTTAATATCTATATTTTTATATATATTATAGAATAGGGTATTCAGCGTCTAATAAGGACGATATTGTGTAGTTGTTAAACCTATCCTCTATCATTATGACGAACCAGTTAGACCATCCGCCAAATACACTATGAAATATAGATTAATTAACAGACTGAGGTAATACCTTGTATTGTATACACATGATTATGTTTTTTTATTAATTGGTAGCAATATATATCAGTATTTAAATGATACATTTGTGTGTATGTAATCTTCTCTAGCAAGTGACAACCATACAATGGCTCAACCTCCAACAATGAAACTCTGTACATAAGTAAAGGACAGTGATAATATAAGGGCAATTAAGAACGAACAACCCAGAGACGCCTACAACATTGAACACATCAGGAACGAACAATCCAGAGACACCGGCAACATTGATCACAAGAAAAAGATCGAATATGAACAAAGCGAAAACACTACACAGGAAACTAAAATATGAGCAACACGAGTCCATCCACAAAAAAATGGGTGAACTCAGTTGCTTGCGAATGGCAAACATTTTTTTTATAAAACACCCGTCGTCTTACTCCCGGAAAAGTCTTATCGCTGATAAAGGAAAGAAGCATATCTACATGAAAGGAAAACAAGCATTGCCATTTGAGAAATTGATATTTCATAATGGTTGCTCAGTTCGTGATTATGACCGTATAATTGCTGTATCGATGACTTCAACCTAACCTATCTTTGTTTGAGTAGCTTTTGTGTCCACAGCTGAGCTCTGTCCATAGCATCACAAGAATAGTGTATAAGCTTTGTAATACCAAATACATACGCTGGTACAACTGGAATATTATTTCTGATGAATGTAGTGTTGACTATAGGCATAGGAAAATGAAATCGTCATGTTTTTCGTAGAGTTTTGTTTTTAATCTTCCTAGGATTTGATGATGCTTGATATCACACAGTCACAGGAAATGAACATTACACTCGTTTCGACCAAGCAACAACCATACAATATATCTACCCCACTGGATTGCACATGATATATACAAATTACATACGTAGTGTGTCAGTACAATACTTTGTATCATACCAAGGCTGTTGTGTGAACCAGTTTCACTACGAGTCATGATAGGGACGAGTAAAGTAGTGATATACTTCTTAAGGAGAAACTCATATCACTAGTAGGAATCTCGCTCGAGTGAGGTGTACTCGGTGCAATATTATGTGATAAGTATGCCATAGACTTGTGGCAGATTGACATTTTTCTTCGGGTACTCAAGGTTTCCTTCACCAATGAAACGGGCCGCTACGATATAGCTGTCTTGATACGTCAATTTATCGAATAAATGAAATAATATTGAACGGTCATTTTTGTAACTTTGCTAAGACATCTTTTCACGCTGTCCAATACCATGACGTAATGAAAATGTAGTCTGCAGAAAACCTCTCATGCAACGTCGCGCCAATCTTTTATTCCCACAGTGCGGTGATACAACATGTTCTATGATGTACATTGTAACCGACATGCTACTTTGGTGAATTTCAAAGGAAAACTTACATAATGTTGAATAAGAAAAAAGTATCCTATCCAATTAATAATCTAATAGTACTGCGTTAGATTGTTGCCAAAATAATTAAAAATAAATACATGCATATGCAGCATTAGCATTCTACAATATACGCTTACCTGTCAGTTTAAATAAAATATTAACAGGTGTTTGGCAAACACTGCATTCGTTGGTAAAATCTGTTACATAAATTGGGATGGCTGGAATGCAAATACAATTGTTAATAACTTATTGAAATTATAACAGTAAAATTAATAATATAATTGTTTGTTTTTGTCTTTAATAAGAAAAGTGATATGAAATCCAGGCGACCGTTTCACTAAAGGTCGTAAGCCGTAAACTTAGACGCAAGTGTACTCTTAAGAGTTAGGGTTTCACTAATAAATAGGATTTACGACTTACGAAAAAAGTGATCGTAAAGTTAAGTCGTCAATCGTAAACCTACGTACACATAGCAAAGATGAACGCGTTGTTTTTAGTTCTGATTTTTTACCAGGAATAGAGACATGCTAGAGAAGAAAAGGCAGATTTTTGGCGACAATCTCAACCTATTTTTACTTACTAACACCGCGCAACACATAAGTAGAACCTGCATCAAATCATTATTTGAAACTAGTTCTTCAATTCATTAACAGATTAAAGCATTGCTTGCAAAATTATGAAACGGCTCTCTTTTTTTGTAGAAGTTGTGGACAACACATTTGGATTTGAGCTAATCGGTATTGTAGCTTATCCATATACGTTGAGTGTTTCGTTAACAGTTTTGTTTTGTGACACACAATGTAATGAGGCTCTGTGTGATTGTACAGCAATGGATTGTACCCTTTGACAATTTATCTTACGTAGTATGTACTTACACATTAATGCTGTAAAACTATCTGCATTATTTATATCGACTGTAAAGCACATGAACCAAATTGCACCTTGAGGTATTCTAGAGTAAAAGAAAACAATAAATGTCTGAGAAATCCGAAAGGAGCAATCAAGAATGGAAAATCTAGAGACACTAGCAACATTGGATGCAAAAAAACACAAGAAGAAGGCAACCAAAACAAGAAAACATAGCACAACATAGAAAAATAATATGATGAGCAACACGGACTCAAAGTAACAGAGAGTGAACGAGAATTTTGACATTTATCGTTTGTTTATATACAATATCGACAGCATCCTTCCAATTCTATACTTCATTCTGATATAGAAATCTTTTCCTACATTTTTAAATCTAGCTTATTTATTAATTATCCATATAGTTTGTCTGCTTATGTATTTTTCCCGATAATATACAAAAGAAAAGCATGTGTACAAAAGGCGACCTTTACTAAGTTAACACAATATTTATTTTCCTTCATAGCTCAGCAAACGTCACCTGGTGTATTGATTTATGCTGTGAGTTTGTATGGTGTTTAGGGGTAATTGTCTCTTTAGCTGTTTCAAATGACAATAAATTGTAAAATGTTCCTCTGACTCTGAACCATAAATGTAGCCGGCTTGTATTTAAAGTTTACAGTTGATATACTTCCTTTCATTGTAACATGTGGAGACACTGAATTGTCATATAGTTATCATCACACATTGTTAATAATAATTTGGTGAGGTTAAGCAAGTCAATCTGAAATTTAATTTTAACCTGAAATGTGTGCATCACAAAATACGCCCGTCTACATAATTTAGAAAATGGTAAAATGATAATGACCCCAAAATAAATAGGATTCTACCACTTCCACAAGGGAATCATGTGGTCAAGTTTGGCAAAGATCCAATATAAGAACTAAAGTTATCATGCGGAAACGACCCTCTCTTCCACAGGGCAAGCATGTGGTTAAGCTGGTAAAGATCAAATATACAGAACTAAAGTTATCATCTGGAAACGACCCTGCTGTCAAATATTATATGTATAGTAACGGTGACCTTATGACCCCAAAATAAATAGGGTTCTGAATCATGTGGCCAAGTTTGTTCAAGATCCAATATACAGAACTAAAGTTATCGTGCGGAAACGACCCTGTTTTCAAACATTCTATTTATAGTAAAGGTGACCTTGACTTTTGACCTAACGACACCAAAATAAATCAGATTCTTCCTCTTTCACAAGGGAATCGTGTCGCCAAGTTTGGTAAAAATACGATATACAGAACTAACGTTATTGTGCGGAAACCTGTGTGGACGCCCGACCTCCCGCCTTTCCGCCCTCCATACCAAGTCACTTAATACGTCCCGTCTCGAGACGGGCGTATGAAAAGGGTGGCTCGTTTGTTGTTCTACATCGCACAATCAAAAAATATAATTTTGAATGTACGTAGAGGGTACTAGCCCCTTCTGAATTAATAGAATGGAATCACACAACACGTTTTTATTCAGTTGACATTGGGAATATAAGGGTAAGCTTTCGCACCAGTCTTAAACCTCCCCTCCTAACTGTTATATCACCACCTATAAGTTGCCCTCTTTCCCAGTCCACTCTTATGCCGCTTTAAATATATGTATTATTAGGAATGGCTTTTAAGCGAATTTGTATGCTTAAACTTACCTGACTATTAGAAAGCGGCCCACGATTTGAAAGCACTCGTAAACCCTAATATTACTTCCGAACTGTTGGACGATTGTAGTTTCACTGACGTTCCAAAAGCCTGTTCCATCCGTCATCTTAAAATCTCTATTAATCCAGTTGCATGGTAACGTACAATTTTGACCTTAAAGCAATGTATATAATTATAGGCGGTGTATATCAAACTTTGGCAGCCATCACGTGACTTTTATACTGTCTTTAATAATAGGATACTCTATAATGTTTTAACATAGGAGTCAACGGGACACAGTAAATATATAAACATTTCTTAAAAACCAATAAACCTAAAACAACAAATATGGTCCTATTTGATATATCTGCAACAGTTCATCTTTTTAAAATATGTTCCATCAACAGTGTACATTCGAAAATAATTACGTCAATTTATAATTGAACAGGTGCAACTTTATTAGTCATACTTAGCTTTGTTAACTCTAATTATGATCTAGTTGTTGGGAGCAAAATAACAAATTGATATTATAGCAGTTACATACAATTATGTTAAGCTATTTAACCCTGCTTTGCGTGTATTGCTTTTCAAATGACATACCATTTGGGCCAAAAAAACAACATAACCGTGGTCCAAACAAAAACAAAAAACAAAAAAAACAAAAAAAACACGAGCCAAAAATTACGTTTGAGCCCAAATTAAATCATTACATGTTATACTAAATTGATGTTTGAAAATTATTTTTATATATCTATCTGATTTGATCTTATTTTGAGCTTCAGCAGATTGTTTACCCACACTACGGGTTGAACGCATGTTTCACCTATGTATTCGTTCAAATCGTAATCTCCAAATTGTTCGCATATAGTGTCTTGTGGGTGAGTACTAAACCTTTAGTGTGGACAGAAGAACATTCTACCCACACTACATGTTGAAAGCGTGCTTCGCTTATCATTCGCGCGCACCTCGACTCACCTCCTATGGTGTCCGTGGTGCTCACCATTTTATTGTTCTATGGTATGTTGTGTTGCGTTGTGCTTTGTTTGTTTTCTGTTTTTTGTTTTTTTTTGTTTGTTTGTTTGTTTTTTGTTTGCTTGTTAACTGTTTTTATTTGCCCTATGTTGCCAATGTCTCTGGGATCTCTCTTCTTCATTGCCCTTTCGGGTTTTCTTAACCTTTATTACTCTGCAGATTGTCCAAAGCTACAATATTGCGAGGCAATACTAAGCGAGTGTTCAACTAAATGGTCTTCAATTGGATAATGATTAATGAATGACAGAGCAAAGAAGTGAGTGAGACATTTTCTAATCCATGCTTCAGTGTTTAATTAATTTGCTCAGACCGCAATGGTCCATCATGCTTGGACCATGTGAAATAGGGAACATTTGATTTCACCATCAGGAAAACTTTCCTTATTTACACCATGCACTGTTTAATTACAAGTGTTCAGATTGTACGGAGGGTAGTATAACATATGACGCACCTTTGATTACATGTAGTTATAGGTAAGGAATGTTTGAGTAGCCAAAACTATTTTTGCCCAAATGTTTCGTTTTGAAAGCTGAAAGAAGTATAACCAAAAAGTACTTGATCAAATTGTTATCTTAAGATTAAAACATCAATATAAAAAATGCAATGATTAAGTTAATTCCAAAGAATACTTTCAGAAACCTAAATGCTATTATTGTTAATGGCAGCAATCTTAATTTATCGTGGAAAATAACAAAACATGACAATTTTAAAATCAATTGTGACGAATTTTCTACACTAATTTGTCACTAGTGGAGCAGAACTTGCTTACCCTTCCGGAGAACCTGAGTTCACCATCGGTTTTTAGTGGGGTTCGTGCTACTAGATCTTTAGTTTTATATGTATGGTTTGTAGATCGTTGTTTGTCCATTTGTATTTTTTCTTTTGGCTATGGTGTTGTCTGTTCTTCTACGATATACGCATTCTGACTGCTCCTTTGGTTTCTTCAAACTCTTCTTAACAATGACAATTATAATATACTGCTATTATTTTGTTATTGAACATATAATGTGTAACCCCACATATTATTTTTTTTCAACATACAAAATAAAGTTGTCTAGTTCAAGGAGGGGTCGTCAACAAATCAGTTTTACAATACAGTTCAATGGACGGAATCGAACAATACGCCTGCAATGACATGGTCAAATTCAACATTTTACAGATACTTTCCAAAATGTATTGATTAAATTATATATATATATGAATTACATTGGTCAAAATAACATTCTTCATGTTAAGATCACATATTCATAACAGCGCTGTATGATTCTTTTATTACAATAACAGTAAACCATACACACAGCTTAGACAGGTATTCTTGGTCATATTTAAAGGCATACAAGCTACATAATTTATTTTTTTTGGTTTATATTAAAAGTTGCTAATATTCGATGTTTTATACTAATAAAATGTTCTGAACAAGAAGTCAGGTTAAAAAAATATGCTATAATGTCGTAATTAGTGAAAATAATTCGAATGTCTGTTGGTGAAATCGCCATTAACACATGTAATTATAAGTCGGCTTCTTTTCCGAAGTTTACTGGACACTGATAACTGTTATAAATAACCAAAAAGCATGCACAGGTAAATATTGGTTAGAATTAATATAATTTAAGAAATATATCTATGAAATTGGATCCCGGGATGATCAGTAAATATTATATAATGGCATTAAGTAAGAATGACGCTTAAAATCGAAAATACGTGATGAAATCAATAAAAACAAACCCAAACTCTGCAAAGGGGCCCGATAAAGGGAAAATTGTAAACAAATTGTATTGCATATTATTGACAACACTTGAGTTGTCTTGATTATATTTTTTTAGAAGAAAACAGAAATGACGTTCATTATTTTAGTTTATAATTTGAAAGAGATATCACCTAGCGTTTTCTCCTGAAAAAAAAGAATACATAAAAAATACGACGCAATTATACTGTTAAAATATGATTCGGCCGGATAAAAAATACTACATTATGCTTACGTGTTGAAAAATGGAGTAGATCGGTATAACATCTTTTTTTTTTTTTTTTTTTACAAAATACTGAATCCTCCTTTTTGCGGCTTTTTCGCATAGAATCTGTCAATATTTTATTCAATTCCACGATTCCATTCAGTGTACCATGTGGTTCTTCGTCAACAATCAATTTCGCACATGCGCTAACACTTTCCCGAATGAATTCACTGTCAGATCATATGAATATGCGCGGGTCAACATTGAATTCTTTACGGGACGTAAGAAAATCAAACAACGGCGTATTTCCTTCGTTCTATGCTATTTACGTATGATATTATGAAATATATTCAACTGCAATTAATATAAAGCATCGAATATTGACAGCTTTTAATTTAAAAGAAAATCTATTCTGACGGCCTATATGCCTTTAATGCATACGAGGTCTATTTAGGGGTAAGAAATCATGGTTCATTGCAGCACCTTGTGTGAAAAAATCGCCATATAATGAAAAATGCATTACAAATCATCTGGGAGAAAAATCTAAAATTTTATAATTATGAATAATCACCCTTTAATTGTAGCATAAAAATATACACGGAATAAATGTTAAATGAGAATCCATTATTTATATCATGTTAATAAATAAAATGAAACACAGAGTCAACCACACCGTCCAAAAAATTCTAAAGTCAAATATCAAAATCGTCGACAGAAGGAGAATCCATACCCTTGAACGTGTTTAATTTTAAGCATGAGCCTGTTTTCTAACACTCAATTTAGTGCTTAAAGTGATAATAATAAAGCTACAATGATATTAGTTTATGACCCCTTAGATGAGCGCCCTCTTGAAACCACATAATTAGAGGCAAATTTTTGCTCTGTTCGTTCTGCAAATAATAACAAAGCATTATTGTCGTTAAGGGCATTTATTGTAAAATGCCAAACGTTTTTAATAAAACAAAAACAACTATAAAAGAACCAAAAATAACATATATAAAGGTGACTAGATAAACAATGCAAAATGCTGAATTGGTACATTCAAAACATAAAAACTACTACACTAAATCCACTTAATAAAAAAAGCGAAGGTGGTCATAACAATCGCCTCACCATAAACTCTAAAAGTAGCAGGAGGATGGTAGGGGAGGAAGCGGAAAAAACTTCGAAGCATCAACACTTCTTCTCTGTATCAATTTAGTAAACAGCAAAGATGGCACCTGACAGCTTACATTTCATTGGCTGTTGTAATTCCATAGGAATAAATTATTGATTTTATTATTAAAAGGCTTAATGTAAAACAAAGAATTGACATATATAATTCAATTTATAAAATCAATTGGCCTGCTGTAAAAGTAGGAAAATAAAAGTTAATTAGGGATCATAAACTAATTTATGCTCCATAAATGCACTTAGTTTTTGTCCCACCAAGAAGACACAAAGTACAATGTTATTGGTTTAATTGTTGTCCCTCCTAGAAGATACTAATTACCATGAGATTAGTTTAATTGCTGTCCCTCCCAGAAGATACCAATTACAACGTTATTGACCTACCTTCTGTTCCTGCAATAAGTAAGAAAGCCCACATCCAGAAAAAATGTAAGCATGCTGATAGCGTTGTTATCAATTAAGCTTAATCAGGAAACAAGTACATGTGCATATATACTGTACTGGCTCTGTTTTTTTTTTCCTTTTTTTTTTCTTTCCTTTTTATTTAAGCTGTAACGATATTGCACACTAATTTGTGCAAATGAATACCAAAATCCATAGCATATTTTTGTCCTCGTCAAAAACCATATACGTTCAAGTTTAACATATGTTGTCAGTACGTTCAAATCAAGAATGCAAAGGTCCACAAGTAAGCAAGACATTTACATCTATTAAAGAAATTAATCATTAGAGTGTGTCTATTGTTATGCATATGTTATACAAATTGGTGCATTATTTGTTCATGGGGAATATTTGTTGTTGACAAAGATAAGATTGCATCATCAGTGAATATGCCAAAATGGGTTGATTTTCCATACTTTATAGAAAAATTAAGTTTTTTTCACAGTGTTGTCATTTGAGCACAGTCCTATGCACTGCAGTTATCTCTCTTCAATGCTTGTATAATGTTCCAAAATAATGTTTTACATTCGACGTTAACAACGTTAATTGTAATTATGCAGAAATATAAACAAGGATAATAAGAAACGTTTGAAGATACAAAATGGATAATAAGAAGCCATAAATCTAGTAAAGACAGACAAAACAATGACCAAGAGAAAAAAAAATCATTAAGACAAACACTGATCTACAGAACACTTCTAAAGATTGGATAATAAGAAGCCATAAATCTAGTAAAGACAAACAAAACAATGACCAAAAGAAAAAAAATCATTAAGACAAACACTGATCTACAGAGCACTACTAAAGATTTGATATTGAGAAGCCATAAATCTAGTAAAGACAGACAATACAATGACCAAAAGAAACAAAAACATTTAGAAAAGCACTGATTTACAGAACACTACTAAAAATCGGATAATGAGAAGCCATCAATCTAGTAAAGACAGACAATGCAATGACAAAAAAAAGAAAAGATTAAGACAAGCACTGATCTACAGAACACTTCTAAAGATTGGATAATGAGAAGCCATAACTCTAGTAAAGACAGACAATACAATGACCAAAAGAAAAAAAAACGTTAAGACAAGCACTGATCTACAGAACACTACTAAAGATTGGATAATGAGAAGCCATCAATCTAGTAAAGACAGACAATACAATGACAAAGAAAAAAAAAACCATTAAGACAAACAATGTTTTACAGAACACTACTAAAGATTGGATAATGGGAAGCCATCAATCTAGTAAAGACAGACAATACAATGACAAAAAGAAAAAAAAACTTTAAGACAACCACTGATCTACAGAACACTACTAAAGATTGGATAATGAGAAGCCATAAATCTAGTAAAGATAGACAATACAATGACAAAAAAAAAAACATTAAGACAAACAATGTTTTACAGAACACTACTAAAGATTGGATAATGAGAAGCCATAAATCTAGTAAAGACAGACAATACAATGACCAAAAGAAAAAAAACGTTAAGACAAGCACTGATCTACAGAACACTACTAAAGATTGGATAATGAGAAGCCATCAATCTATTAAAGACAGACAGTGCAATGACCAAAAAAGAAAAGATTAAGACAAGCACTGATCTACAGAACACTACTAAAGATTGGGTAATGAGGTAGAGGTAAATGTAAAAGGTAAGATATATTTAGGTTTAACAATTTCAACATCATACACAAGTGTTTACAAATTTCTCGTTAATTTGAAAATAAAACATAAAACTGCCATCATTAACAGAAACTTCAATCCACTCATTGTAACTGCTGAGAACTTTCTCATCAAGGATAGCCCATGAAAGCCATTCAGCTTATTTCCAATGGGGTCCTTTACACGTATCAGCTTAAAGTTCAAGTGTATATTAGAAGATTAACATGAGCGGGTAGAGGGATCACTTAATTTTAAAATAAGTACATTATCTATGAAAATATATATATATATATAATTGTCATTATTATGATATGACACGTCATTCCCGTTCTTCACTGGTATGTATCAGGTGGCACTTCACTTCTTTTTTTAAATCTTTGCAAATCATTGATGGATTTGATCGAATCGGGTAGAGAATTCCAATCATGGATTCCATTGTAGTAAAACGTTGTTGATTCGATGCCTTTAATTTTTGGTGTAACATAATTAATCTGACTTGATCTAGTATTATGGGCATGGTGTTCATTAATTTTGATGAAATTATTTTTCAAATAAGAAGGACATTTATCATAATAGATTTTATGAGCATGGTTCAATCGAAGCTGTTTTACTCTGTTTTCAATATTTAAAAATCCTAGACTAGACAATTCAGCTTGCTTTATACTAGTTCTTGGGCCCATGCTTTTAATGAATCTGACTGTTTTGTTTTGTGCCACTTGCAATTTGTTTTTAAAACACGTGTTATACCAGCGTACCAGGAGGAACAAGAATAATCAAAATGACATTGAATAAGTGCCATACTTAAAGTTTTCCGCGTTTCGGCAGATAGACAATTTGTCTTTCTATACATAAACCTCAACCGGGAATTAACCTTTTTAATAATATAGTTAGCTGTTTTTTTTTTCGCCAGACAGGTTTTGATCAATGTCAATGCCTAAATATTTAACACTATTTTGTGAATTTACTATATGACCATTACAGTTAATTTTAAATTCAGTTACATTTTTTAATTTTCTCTTTGGACCAAAAAGAATGCATTCTGTTTTACAAAGGTGGAGAGAAAGTTTGTTGTCAACGAGCCATTCACTACAGGAGTCGAGTTCTTCACCAAGTTTTTGAGAGATAAATTCAGGATTTTTATGAGAAAACATAATAGTACTGTCATCTGCGTACAGAAGTAATTTACAGTCTGACTTAATGCTTATGGACATGTCATTGACATAATAAAGGAAAAGTAAAGGACCTAGAATACTTACATGTGGAACACCACAGCTAATGTTTGCTGGATTGGATTCTGTGCCATTAACATTAACCAACTGCTGTCTGCCTGTTAAATACGATTCAAACCATTTAATTTTAGATACTCCCATCGCTTAAAGCTTGTTGCAAAGAATTTGATGATCGACCGTATCGAATGCCTTTAGAAGATCTATCATTACCATACAAGTGAAGAGGCCTTTAGATGTTTGAGATTTAATATGATCAAAAAGATGAATAAGGCAGGTATCGGTGGAATAAGCGCTTCTGAAACCAGATTGAAGTTCATATAGTAAGTTGTTTTCTTACTAAATATGATTCTAGCTGTTTATATACTGCTTTTTCAAAAATATTTGATATAATACACAGTATACTTATTGATCTATAATTTCCAACCTCTGTTCTATTGTTTTTCTTAAATAATGGTTTGACCCGTGCTGATTTTAATTGATCGGGAACTATACCACTCGTTATTGATAAATTTACAATGAAATTGATGGGCTTTGTTAGTGTTGTAGCCACATCTTTGACGAACCTTGCTGGAATATAACCCTGTGCTTTTAAATGAATTAAGATGACACAATTCCTTATATATAAATTCCTCGGACACAGGACTTATTTCAAGTTGTAATCTATTGATATTAACTCTACTATAAAACTGTTGGAAAAGAGTAGAGGCTACGTGGAATATATTTGGAGATGGAAGCAACTTTTCAACAAGCTTCGATGCCACGGTTGTGAAAAAAATATTGAAAATGTTTGCGATGTCATTTAAATTATGACAATGTTGACCATCCACCTTCAGAACAACACACGCATTGTTTTTTTTTAACTATAGCCTAAAGTTTTCAGGTGTTCCCACAATTTTTTCGGAGCGTTTTTGTTTTCTTCAATTTTATTTGCGACGTATTCTTCTTTAGCCTTTTTTTTAATTTCGAAATTTAGAGTAATCCAAATATAAATGTTTACTACCTGTTTTTTGTATATGATGTTAAATGTTGATCTCGTTTTCTAATATTATTTAAAATTTCTGAAGTCATCCATGGTTCGGAATTCTGTTTAATTTTTATTTCTTTTTATGGAGCTATAGAATTTAAAGGTGATTGAAATAATTTTCGAAAAATTTCCCATGCTTGATTTACGTTTCTGCATTGGTAGAGTTCCGATGAGTCAGTTTGTTCAAGTTTTTCTCTAAAGGCTTCTTGTGAATAATGACTTAATGATCGTATACGTACAGTACTCTGTTTACCTGTGTGTTCTCTAGTAGTTTTTCTAGTGCAAAAAATGGCAAAATGGTCACTAATGCCAACTTCAATGACACCGGATTGGCAAATCTTTTCACTAGTATTACATAAAATATGGTCTATTAATGAACTACTGGATGATGAAATTCGCGTTGGTTTGGAAATTAATTGTTCCAATGCATACATGTTAATGATATTCGAGTATTTTTTGTATATATCAGAATTTTTGTTTTTCATACAAATATTAAAATCGCCAAGAATTATGATTTCACACTCCGGTCTGGACAATTGGATAATGAGAAGCCATATATCTAATAAGGACAGACCATACAATGGCCAAAAGAAAAAAAAACATTTAGACAAGCACTGATCTACAGAACACTACTAAAGATTGGATAATGAGAAGCCATAAATGTAGTAAAGACAGACAATACAATGAAAAAAAAAAAACAACATTAAGGCATGCACTGATCTACAGAACACTAGTAAATATTGGATAATGAGAAGCCATCAATCTAGTAAAGAAAGACAATACAATGACTAACAGAAAAATAACGTTAAGACAAGCACTGATCTACAGAACACTACTAAAGATTGGATAATGAGAAGCCATAAATCTAATAAAGACAGACAAAACAATGACCAAAAGAAAAAAATACATTAAGACAAGCACTGATCTACAGGACACTACTAAAGATTGGATAATGAGAAGCCATAAATGTAGTAAAGACAGAAAATACAGTGACCAAAAGAAAAAAAAAACATTAAGACAAGCAATGATCTACAGAACACTACTAAAGATTGAGCAACACGAGCCTTACAAAAAACTTGCGGTGAACTCAGGTGTTGCGGAAGGTAAGGAGTTTCAACTTAACCAAACGTACCAGACGTGTTGCTGTTGTCAAAACTCCAATAGTTAATCATGAACGTTGAGAGAACGGAAATGAGATTACGACGAAAGGGAACATATACGTGATCATTGTGACACAAATGTTCTGTAATGGTTAACCGAGTCATGATGGCGACCGTAAATCTTTAGAAATGACGAATCCACATTAACCACTTTAATCAGTTCAGTAGCTTACTTGTTAGCAGCTACCCTCTATCACGGACATCATGACAGAAACCACGAGCTATGTAATATAGGATCAAATGAGAGATATGCACTTGGTACATGAATACTGGTAAATAGAAAATTCACAATTTGTAAAAAAAAAACAAAAAAAAACGTTATCCTTCCCGTACACTATTTAAAACAGTTAATGAACGTTGCACAATGTTAATCACGCCACAAATTTGCTCTTTTGGGCGTTAGAACATATATTTCGTTGTTTGTTTTGTTGTGTTTTTGAAGTTGATGGTTTGCCAGAGAAATAGTTCGATTTGCAGATGTTTGTTGCATTGTTAGCGACTAATGTTCAAATTTTGATTACCAGAAATCAACAACAAATACCACACGGTCGGAACATTTCCAAAATCCGATTGACAAATTGTACAAATAGGCAAACTCAATACCCTTAACACACCAATGCATAACCGCTCACTTTCTTGGCTTAGCATAGGCACTTCAATAAAGAGTGGCGGAGTTAAGCTAGACTTATGGGCCCAAACCTCCCCTTTTAAAGAAAATAAATGCGGTCCCGCAAGTGTTTCCACATGTGAGTAAAATACACATCTTTACAAATAACCGTCGAACAGCGTTCATTGTAACCGTGAAACTCCTTTACTCTTCAAATAATCTTCTAACTAAAGGAGGGTGGTAGGGGAGGAAGCGGAAAAACTTCGAAACATCAACACTTCTTCTCTTTATAAATTTATTAAACAGCAAAGATGGCACCTGACAGCTTAAATTTCATTGGCTGCTGTAATTCTATAGGAATAAATTATTGATTTTATAATTAAAAGGCTTAATGTAAAACAAAGAATTGACATATATAATTCAATTTATAAAATCAATTGGCCTGCTGTAAAATTAGGAAAATAAAAGTTAAATAGGAATCATAAACTAATTTATGTTCCATAAATGCACTTAGTTTTTGTCACTCCAAGAAGACACAAAGTACAATGGTATTGGTTTAATTGCTGTCCTTCTCAGAATATACTAATTACAATGATATTAGATTAATTGATGTCCCTCCCAGAAGATACCAATTACAACGTTATTGACTTACCTTCTGTTCCTGCAATAAGAAAGAAAACCCACATCCAGAAAAATGTAAACATGTTGATAGCGTTGTTATCAATTAAGTCTAACCAGGAAACACGTACATGTGCTTATATAGTGTACTGGCTCTGTTTTTTTTTGTTTTTTTTTCGTTTTTTTTTCTTTGCTTTTTATTTAAGCTGTAATGATATTGCATACTAATTTGTGCAAATTAATACCAAAATCCATAACATATTTTTTTCCTCGTCAAAAATCATATACGTTCATGTTTAACATATGTTGTCAGTACGTTCAACTCAAGAATTGCAAAGGTCCACAAGTAAGCCAGACATTTACATATATTAAAGAAATTAATCATTAAAGTGTGTCTATTGTTATGCATATGTTATAAAAATTGGTGCATTATTTGTTAATGGGAATATTTGTTGTTGACAAAGAAAAGATTGCATCATCAGTGAATATGCAAAAAATCGTTGATTTTCCATACTTTATAGAAAATTTCTGTTTTTTTTCACAGTGATGTCATTTTAGCACGGTCCTATACACTGCATTTATCTCTCTTCGATGCTTGTCTAATGTTCCAAAATAATGTTTTAAATTCGACGTTAACAACGTTAATCGTAATTATGCAGAAATATAAAGAAGGATAATAAGAAACGTTTGAAGACACCAATGGATAATAAGAAGCCATAAATCTAGTAAAGACAGACAAAACAATGACCAAAAGAAAAAAAGTCATTAAGACAAACAACAATCTACAGAACACTACTAAAGATTGGATACTGAGAAGCCATAAATCTAGTAAAGACAGACAATACAATGGCCAAAAGAAAAAAAAGACATTAAGACAAACAACAATCTACAGAACACTACTAAAGATTGAGCAACACGAGTCCTACAGAAAACTTGCGGTGAACTCAGGTGTTGCGAAAGGTAAAGAGTTCCAAGTTAACCAAAGGCACCAGACGTGTTACTGTTGTCAATACTCCAATAGTTAATTATGAACGCTGAAAGAACGAAAATGAGATTACGACGAAACGGAACATATCCGTGATCATTGTGACACAAATGTTCTGTAATGGTTAACCAAGTCATGATGGCGACTGTAAATCTTTAGAAATGACGAATCCACATTAACCACTATCATTGTTTCAGTAGCTTAATTGTTAGCACCTACCCTCTATCGTGGACATCATGACAGAAACCAGGAGCTATGTAATATAGGATCAAATGAGAGATATGCACTTCATTTTTTGATGGTACATGAATACTGGTAAATAGAAAATTCACAATGTGTAAAGAAAAAACGTTATCCTTCCGGTACACTATTTAAAACAGTTAATGAATGTTGCACAATGTTTATCACGCCACAAATTTGCTCTTTTGGGCGTTAGAACATATATTTCATTATCCGTTTTGTTGTGTTTTTGGAGTTTATGGTTTGCCAGAGAAATAGTCCGATTTGCAGATGTTTGTTGCATTGTTAGCGACTACTGCTCATTTTTTTATTTCCAGAAATCAACAACAAATACCACACGGTCGGAACATTTCCAAAATCCGATGGACAAATTGTACAAATAGTCAAACTCAATACCCTTAACACACATATGCATAACCGCTCACTTTCTTGGCTTAGCATAGGCACTTCAATGAAGAGTGGCGGAGGTAACCTATATTTATGGACCCAAACCTCCCCTTTTAATGAAAATAAATGCGGTCCCGCAAGAGTTTTCCACATGTGAGTAAGATACCCATCTTCACAAATAACTGCCGAACAGCGTTCATTTTTTAATAAAAATAAAAATAATAATAATAAGAAAAAAAGAACGCTATATTAAACATTATACATATCAATACATCTAATCTTCGTTACGCAGACGAATCAGAATATGCATTCGCTCCGATTTTATCATTTTAAGGTTAGGGTAATGACGTTTAACGCAACTTTCAGCACAATTTCAGTTATATTGTTGTGGGAAGTTTTATGGACAGAGGAAAGTTGAGTACCCGGAGATAACCACCGACTTGTCAGATGTCACTGACAAACTCTATAGCATAATGTTGTATCGAGTACACCTCTACATGAACGTGATTATAACCCACGCATTCAGTGTTGTTTTGCACCGATTGCATCTGTAGTTGTAGATCATAACTACGACAGCTTCCTTAACCTTTTAGAATTAATCATAGGTAGTTCGTATCTAAACATTCATTTTCTATATCAAATCTAGAGTAGGAGATTTGTTCATCATTCTGTACTAATTGACCATCAACGATTTTATAATACAAACTTCATGATTACTTTGAGAAGAAAAATAAACACGGGTTATTTGAAGAAAGAATGCAGCAACATTTGTTATGAAAAAAACTAATATTGTTTTAATGTTATGTTAATTTTGTTGAACGTTGCATGAAAGAGGACTACTTTAAACGACTTACAGGAAAGTAAATCCTGTAAAACGTATAGTTTTAGAATCAAAGTCGGAAATGTGTAAATGGTTTATTTTCAAGAGGTTATTTCCTGCATATTTCTGCTCTCTCCGATTCCAATATGGAGAACATACAACTTATTTGCAATTTTACTTTTCCAATCACTTTTGAAAACTTAAATTCATTTAAATCTTCAAATTTGTTATAAGCAAATACACTTATACCTAAAACGACGACTGAACACATTAGCAATACGTGCGTGAACTCAACCTAAAAATAATTATCAAGTTGTTATTGTCCATGTTGATTTTTTCAGATTTATTATTTTTCAAATGACATTTTTTAAACTCTGTTTTCATACTGACTTCCTTATGTTCGGTATAATATTTATATATACATGTAAAACAAATGACGCGACTAGGTGGAAACATTAAAATATGTATTTGTACACTGGATGAACATGTGAATATTATTATATTCTTCATCGTCAAACTGAAGACTAATTTAATTACTTGGCCAAATCACCTATCTATTTATTATTTAAACTTAGGTCAATCTTCATTGTGCATAGACAACTAACCTGAGCCGATGTTATAATGCACACTTGAGGATTGCATTGTGAGAGATATAAAACGCGGGTTACTTGAAGGATGAGCGCAGCAACATTTGTTAAAAAAATATATTGTTTTAATGCTAAGTCGATGTACAAGTATTTGCTGGTAATGATTCACACTAAAATCGTATAATTTTAGACTCAGATCTGAAATGAACAAAACATTTATTGTACTATGCAGTGCATGTAGTTGGAGACTTGCACCATCATTGGACACCATACAGTTTCTAATGAGCACAAGTTTGCTTAAAGATGTCTTTGATGACCAGTTGTTAACCAATATTTTCCTGTGATGCCCATTATATACAGGTTTTTAGAATGTGTTGTACATAATGTTGTCTTTTACCTGCAGTTTTCCAACCACATATACTGTATATATATGTAACCGTCTGAAAATTAAACCAAACAGTGTAACAGTTAAATTTATGAGCTGTCAAATATTTGCTTTTTTTCCTCGAAGGGATTTGAACACACTCCATTGATGCACTGCAGCACCAACCGCTGAGCCTTATGAGCCTAGACCACTCGACCACATCCGCTCCATATATATATATATATATAATAAAAACTATAAGAATGCTTGGAGCTTTCGACTGAGCAGCCAGTTTGTTTGTTTATGTAACGTTTCATTATTCTAGTAAACATGCTGGCGCAGACTGGTTGCTCAGTCGAAAGCTCCAAGCATTCTTATAGTTTTTATTATAATTACAACTAAATATTTTTCATATATATATATATATATATAATAGACCTCTTGTCCATTCCCGAACTGATTCTAAATTTATACGTTTGTATTTCTTTTTCATACGAGTTATTTTGTTAACAACAGACAAAATGGTGCCCGGTCTAGTAAGAATAATTGAAAGGACAACCAATTAGAGTATATTTTCTCATAATTTGGGGATATTTGAACAATGTAAAAAATCAGAGGATAATTATATTGCAAATAGCTTATGCACAAGTTGCTAGAACATTAACAGTTTGAAACAAATTATAGGAGAAATATTTGTCAATATCATTGAACGTTGCATGAAAGGAGAATAGTGTGCACGCTTTACAATAAAGTAAATCCTTTGAAACGCATAGTTTTAGAATCAAGGTCGGAAATGTGTAAGTAGTTAATTTTCAAGGAGTTGTTTCAGGTACATTGCTCCTCTCCCCCATTCCAATATGGAGAACATATGTTCTCTATTATACAAATTATTTACAATTTTATTTTTTCAATAATTTTTTAAATCTTAAATTCATTTAAATCTTCAACTTTGTTATAAACAAATACACTGATACCCAAAAAGATGACTGAACGTATTAAGAATACGTGCGTAAATTCAACTTAAAAATAATTATTAAGCTGTTATTGTCCATGTTGCTTTTTTCAGATTTGCTGTTTTTTTCATTCAAATGACATTCTTTAAACTCCTTGTTTATGCTAACTTCCTTGTTATTTACAATATTTATGCATAAATGTAAAACAGATGACGCTATATACAATACAATAGATACTTTTACGTGTAAACATTAAAATAGATATTTTTTAGACTGGATTTACTTGTGAATTTTATTATATTATTGATGGTCACACTTAAATCTATTTTAATTACTTGGCCAAATCACCTATCTATTTATTAGTTAAACTCAGGTCAATCTTCATTGTGCATACACAACTAACCTGAGCCGATGTTATAATGCACACTTGAAGATTGCATTGTGAGAGATATAAAACGCGGGTTACTTGAAGGATGAGCGCAGCAACATTTGTTAAAAAATATATTGTTTTAATGCTAAGTCGATGTACAAGTATTTGCTTGTAATGATTCAAACTAAAATCGTATAATTTTAGAATCAGATCTGAAATGAACAAAACATTTATTGTACTATGCAGTGCATGTGGTTGGAGACTTGCACCATCATTGGACACCATACAGTTTATAATGAGCACAAGTTTGCTTAAAGATGTCTTTGATGACCAGTTGTTAACCAATATTTTCTTGTGATACCCATTACATACAGGTCTTTAGAATGTGTTGTACATAATGTTGTCTTTTACCCGCAGTTTCCCAACCACATATACTGTATATATATATATATGTAATCGTCTGAAAATTAAACCAAACAGTGTAACAGTTAAATTTATGAGCTGTCAAATATTTTTTTTTCCCTCGAAGGGATTTGAACACACTCCATTGATACACTGCAGCACCAACCGCTGAGCCTTATGAGACTAGACCACTCGACCACATCCGCTCCATATATATATATATATATA
>MJUT01033289.1:455515-479565 GCA_002080005.1 Gigantidas platifrons
CCTCTTGTCCATTCCCGAACTGATTCTAAATTTATACGTTTTTATTTCTTTTCCATACGAGTTATTTTGCTTACAACAGACAAAATGGTGCCCGGTCTAGTAAGAATAATTGAAAGAACAACCAATTAGAGTATATTTTCTCATAATTTGTGGATATTTAAACAATGTAAAAAATCAGAGGATAATTGTATTGCAAATAGATTATTCACAAGTTGCCACAACATTAACAGTTTGAAACAAATTATAGGGGACATATATGTTAATATCATTGAACGTTGCATGAAAGGAGAATATTTTGCACGTTTTACAACAAAGTAAATCCTTTAAAACGCATAGTTTTAGAATCAAGGTCGGAAATGTGTAAGTAGTTAATTTTCAAGGGGTTGTTTCAGGTACATTGCTCCTCTCCCCCATTCCAATATGGAGAACATATGTTCTCTATTATACAAATTATTTGCAATTTTATTTTTTCAATCATTTTAGAAATCTTAAATTCATTTAAATCTTCAAATTTGTTATAAGCAAATACACTGATACCCAAAAAGATGACTGAACGTATTAAGAATACGTGCGTAAACTCAATTTAAAAATAATTATTAAGCTGTTATTGTCCATGTTGCTTTTTTCAGATTTGCTGTTTTTTTCATTCAAATGACATTCTTTAAGCTCCTTGTGTATGCCAACTTCCTTGTTATTTACAATATGTATGCATAAATGTAAAACAGATGACGCTATATACATTACAATAGATACCTTTACGTGTAAACATTAAAATATATATTTTTTACACTGGATTTACTTGTGAATTTTATTATATTATTGATGGTCACACTTAAATCTATTTTAATTACTTGGCCAAATCACCTATCTATTTATCAATTAAACTTATTTTATTGCTTGCCAAAAATATAAAGAAACAAGTGATACATCGAACTGTGATAGATGTTGTGATGATTTGGACATATACTTAGAGTATTGAGATATCATCATTGGCGCTATAAGACAGGTGACCTCTTAAAAGAGGTTCAATTACCATTGAATATACTCAAATACAGCATTAAGACAGTAGTATTATATTAATTGATTTATTATGATGACCATCCTATTCCTGTATTTATTCTATAATAATATATTTGTAAAAGTAAAATTGTTTTCATGATAAGGACAAGAAAAATTTCTGATGGTTACCAAGAGAACGGATTGGGAGAAAAAGGTAATTTAACGTCTATTACTTTACAATATTTAGTGGTATTCTAGATCTGACTCTATGTATTATTCAGTTTCCTCTGATTCTTTAGTTGTTGCTAAAATATGTTAATAAAATACAATACTAATACTGTCATCATTAGATTAGCCTCTGTTTTACACTTGTATCATGATACAAAAAATGTGATAATTCTATGTTTGTTTAATTTTGCTCATTTCATATTACATGATGTAGCGAACCAGTTCCGCAATAAAGATTCCGGAAAAAAATCCCTAATGTGTTTCGGATATTAGTTTTACAGAAGTTTACTTCCTGATGGATACTTTGAGGACGATCAGACATATTCAAATTTTACAATTTTTTCCCTTTTGTCCATGTTCCTTCGACCAGTACTATTATCTGTACCTCGATTTATGGCTCCTGATTAGCCCTTTTGGTATCTTCATTTTCCTTCCTAATGTAATTGGGGCCGACGTGGTCGTTTCCGCATGGTAGTTGGATTAAATACTACCTGTCCAATCAGTGCCTATCACCAATGACGTTGTGAGTTCGAACCCCGTTCATGACGAGGTGTTCTCGATACAACATTATGTGATAAAGTTTGTCAGTGACTTGCGACAGGTCGGTGGTTTTCACTGGGTACTCCGGTTTTCTTCACAAGTAAAACTGACCGCCACGATACAACTGAAATATTGTTGAAAGTGGCGTTAAACACCATAAACCAAGCCATCAACAAAACCTTCATGTAATTAAATTTAATATTGCCCTGCATTGATTCTGGCTTATGATTAGTTGTAGTTTAGAATAACAATGTAATATTAATTGTTAAATAGAGATTATTTGGAGAAAACAGGGGACTAATGAAAATCTAATATGTTGTACATCTATATAATGTCTTTGTTGATTCACAAAAAGTGTTCACCGTTAAAACAATATGATGTATGTACACTGGTATTTATGAGTAAGGAAGATAATGGCACTTAAGAAGAAAGGAAGATATTGGTACTTCATAAGTAAGGACCATTATGGTACCTAATCAGTAATTAAGATACTGGTATTTAATAAGTAAGGACGAACCTTTTACTTAATAAGTAAAAAAGATACTGATATTTAATAAGTAAGGAAGATACTAGTAGTACTTAATAAGAAAGGAAGATACTTGTACCTTAAAAGTAAGGAAGATTATTTATAAAAGAAGCTGTGGGTACTTAATAAGTAAGGAAGATACTGGTACTTAATAGAGAGGTTAAGCAATGGAACGTGTACGTGTACGTGTACTTGTAACAGGGGATATCCCCATAATTTCTGTGTATTACGTCATCAGTTTTGCTCGGCGCTTAGAAGTACACGTAGCGGGAAACTTGTAGAGTGACGCCACACGTAGGTAAGAACTTGTAGCTTATTTTTGTTTTATTCTTAATTTGTGCAAGTGGAAACAAATGTGCAAAGAAACTATATGATATGCCCGAACGAGACATGGCATTGTTAACATTGAGAATGGAATTCTGATATCAAATGTGTCCATAGAAAGTGCATGGCTAAAACGGGAGAAATTGATAAAATGGCAGCATTTCAGTTTATGATGGCGACATTTAAGATACATGGAAACCGTCGTGGAATTTAAATTCTACGAACCCCGCCCTATTTTATACTGATATACCCAACAGCTAAAATTATTTGAAGTCTTAATGAAAATCAGCCAGGCAAAAAATGCATCTGCCCGTTTCATCATCTTTCTTATTTTTGGCCCACTTTAATTTAGTCCTGTCAGGTTTTGAAAATTGTCGAGCATATGGCATGAATTGCAGAAGACATGAAAGGCATCCCCTGTTTTATTTTGACAAAATTCATCATCAACAAAAAATTACATTCACGTTTGTATCAAGTGGCGAAGGAGAAGGACCGAACCAAAAATGGGTGCAAACTTTTTGCAAAAAGAATTAATATCAGTTGCCTCTGTTAGGCTCTAATAAAAAATATATATTTTCCTACAAAGCTAAACTAAGAATTGTTTTTAAATGTTGGCTTGTTAAGACAGAAATAAAAACCATTTAAAATTTCTCACAATTTGTATTTAATATATGCAACCAAATAACCATTAAACATTTTCCTTGTCTTTTTAAGTCTGACATTTGTTATCAAATAATCACCTTAAAAACCTGTGCATGCATGCAATGGGATCTAATTTGGAATGATAAAATATTTGTATTTGTAATAATGTAATCAAAAACCCATGGAGAGGCTAATTAGGTTTTAAGCATTTTTTGACCCAACATGGGTATTGTAGGTAGCTAGCCGGTGACCTGGAATAGGCCCAAGGGGTTGAAAGCAGAACCAGCACCACATTTTTTGCTATTTTAAATTAGTTTTGACAAATCATCAAATGTGACTAGGGGCTGACCAAAATAATTTGTATTAGGGTCAGTAAATTTGCACTTTGGGTGGCCCTCGTGACCACTGCATTTTTTTTAAATAGTTTACCCCCCCCCCCCCCCGCCCCACACACACACATTTATACATACATGTATTTGCATGATATTAAAGTATGATTATTTGGTTTCAGCTTCATATCATTGCATCGTTAAATTTCACATCTGGTAGTGATACTAGAAAGAAACATTTTCGATTCCAACCTAAAGATGATATCATGTTACTGGGAGAAGTTCTGGCTAGAAATCCATTTAAAAATAGGACAGCTTGGAACGAAATTGCAACAGAGCTTTCCACTTAAAATTTTCAAGTTGGTGCAAGAAGAGTTGGGGAAAGATCCATCCTTCTTATAGACCGCCATAAAAAGCAGGAGAGTGAATCATTGAAGAGGTAAGCTAATCTTATGAAATACATGTGAGGCTTACAAATGGAGTTTTAAGGGCAGCTTATTATTGAAAGGCTTCAAAGCTTAAGCGACCGGGGACAGATCCAGGATTTGTGTTGAAAAGATTATGTCAAAAGTAAAAAAATTTCCAGTTATTTGATGTCTTTGTTTTATTTGATTTGGGGGGGGGGGTGCACCGCCCCACTATAAATTTGCCAGTGGTAACCTTCAGGGAAAAGATAAATAAAATAAGATGTCTAAAAAACCTTGTTAATCTGGAATTAATCTCGAGACAGTACATATTGATACACGTGTATAATAATAATTAACAGTATAAATGAATACGATTTGATATCCTTTGATTATTTTCCTGAATTATATAAAAGTGTGTCCAGTGTCCAGCCAATGAAATTTTTATACCTGAGACTTTTATGTTTTTCAGTTATGAGTATTCCCTTTCTTTCTACTGAAAGATAGCTGAAATTGCACTTATTATTTTCTTTTTGAAAATGAATATGTATAAATGACATTTTCTACCTAATGTCAGATATAGTAAGAAAAAAATCCTAATTAACAATAAACTAAGTAAGCATATTTTAAGCATAATCATGGTAGTATTTACTATTTGAAAATTTTTGCTTTCATATTTAAGATCAGGAATAGATGAGGAGTATGGAGAAAAAGAGATGCTTCTTGATGAAATTGTAGCATTAGTGGAAGAGGATGATAAGCAAAAGGAGAAAGAAAAAGAAAAAAGGCAATGGAGGAAAACAGTGCAAAAAACATAAGACAGAGGGCATTGGAGAGTTTAACCCCAAGAAAAGTGAGTAATTTTTGTTCTAGCAATAGCGATTAGGATAAATATTTGTTAGTTGTTCCCCCGCCTGTCTATACCAGAACAAAATAAAAGTTTTAGCCAATCGGTCGAGCTCAAGTTGGAACACATGTACACTATCTTTATAATTTCCAAATTATGGCAATATGTTGAAGACTGTAAGGTGACTTTTAAAATTTCTGTATTGTGTGGATTGTCTCATGCACATTTATTCCACATTTCAGTATTCTTCATTTGTTAGCAGGTCATCCATGTATTTCTTACACATTCGTTTTGTAATTTGTTACATGTATAAGAAGAGTTTTAATATACCGAAAGGGGCAATCATAATCCGTATATCGAAGAAGAACAGACATCACAATGGCCAAAAGAAAAAGTACAAAAGGACAAACAACGATCTACAAAACATACATAGCAATTATTAAAAGATCGAGTAACACAAACCCCACTAAAAACCGGGGGTGAACTCAGTTGCTCCGGAAGGGTAAGCAGTTCTTCCTCCACTATCCACTAGTGGCACTCGTCGTGTTAATCTAGTAACAAACCCGGTAATAAGTCGTGAATGATATTTTTAATATAAGGAACTGGGAACAATTTAGATTATAAAAGTAATGTACAATTCGGTTTTTTACTGTTATTGTATAGTTTAATACCAGACTTAGTTTATTAAGCCAACCTTAACAAATTATTTGTTTGCTGTTCCACTTCTCATACATTTTTTGCTGGGTAGGTAGGTAGGAAAATTATTTTGCTTCAGTGATAATGATTAATAATTTGAAACCCTAAATTGATTTAAATACCAATGAAATTTAGTGGGTAAAGAAAATGAAAATATTCCAATAACATTTTTGAGGTAGGGCTCTTTTTTTCTGGGTAGGTAGGTGAACAGCAAGCAAAAAAATAGTTCATTTTAAGCCTAGTATTACAGTAAGAAAATATTATTGTAACATTTCAGTGTAGATGTAGCCACTTCATTAAAAATTGTATTATTAGGCATTTATGGTACTCTCTCATTGCAGGTGATGATGATTCAAATGATGCCACAAACTGAAAAGAAGTTACAGCACGCATAACATTGCTGGGTATTTGAAGGAATAGAATGATTCAGAAATGCAACATAGGAAAGAGGAATTGGATTTCAAAAAAACAACAGCTAAAGTTAGATGAGGAGAAATTTGAACTTGAAAAAAAGAAAGACTGTTAAAACTTGAAAATGAAAAGCAAGAAAAACCATTAATGTTTAAATTGTTAAAAAAAATTTCAGGTGACAGACTTTAGTATAATGTATTAGTGTCCTTTAAATCATTTACACTAAATAGAATTATCAAAGATATTGAGTTACTGTTTTTATATGATTGTTTCTGGAATTAAGGATACAAATCATGCAATGTTTGACTATGATCAGGACAAGAAAAAAAGACAAATACATATATGAGTAACATCTAGAATCGTGATTTGTGTTGGTATTTGTGAAATTGTTGTTTTCTCTTTTGTCTGTTGTGGTGTCGTTTGTTTTGTTTTTCATATTGATTTGATTTTTGGTGTTTATCGCCACTTTCAGCAATATTTCATCTGTATCATGGCGACCAGTTTTAGTGGTGAATGAAGCCGAAGTACCCGGAGAGAACCACCAACCATGGGCAAGCAACTGGCATACTTTATCACTTGTGGTTGCGAGACGAGTGCACCTTTTTTGTAATCTACAATGCCTTGTATGAGTTGTTAGGTAATCCAACTACCTAGCGCATTGAGCCACCTCTGTTTTTTATGGTGTCCTTTGATGATTGTTTTTGGTTTCCATTACCCCTTCGGTTTTTCATCAGTCCTGTAACATAGTTAGATAAAGGAGAACACAAAGACACATTTCTGACTTAGGTGATTGGTTATATGAACAAGAATATCAAACTCAATTTAAAGAATGTATAATATTGTGGATCTTCTAAACCGACATCAAATTATGAAGAATTTAGG
This sequence comes from Gigantidas platifrons, assembly GCA_002080005.1. Taxonomy (NCBI): domain Eukaryota; kingdom Metazoa; phylum Mollusca; class Bivalvia; order Mytilida; family Modiolidae; genus Gigantidas; species Gigantidas platifrons. The sequence goes on from MJUT01033289.1 coordinate 462,344, forward strand.
AAACAAAAAGAACACATTTACAAAACTTTCATTGCCTCTTAGTCTTAATGTTAGCAACAATTAGCACCGTAATTGAAGTGGTCAGCCTCTTAAGTACTCCTCTAATGTTGGTGATGCTAGGTTGAAAAATGATCCAGTTTCGCTTCCATAGAGACATGTGTGACAATTTGTCAGAAGGACAGCAACCTTATAGTACTTCCCAACGGGCTGAAGTTACAACTTCTGATTTTTTGTTAAGTTTAGAAATGCAAATAGTGTTAACACTTTACCAAAGGCCCATTCAACACAAATGTGCACGACAGACATGCGTTTGTTGAAGATCATTTGATTGCGAGAAATGATACCTCCTCTAAATGATGCTATTATAAAACCGTCGGTCATTGGGTAGGCTGGGTCACCATAAACACAATATATTCGGCCATCTGCTGTCGTCATGTGAGCTCTCAATTGGGTCAAAATTGCACTTTCTCTAAACATGCCTGCGTCATGTCGGCAACCCTATATAGGCCCAAACCAGTTGGCGATAATCCCATTCGGCGCAACAACGCTTTGGAATTTCAATGCATGGGATCTTTTGTGACCATTAAATACAAGTCTTTGATTTTGTTGAGGCCAACAAATCGGTCGGACAGTGCCATCTATGAAACCCCAACAATTGTCTAACGGCCCATTTCTATCAGAAACTGCACCCGCAAAGCGCTCCAAGCACTCGGGGAAAGCCAGTTTCTGTTTAGATCAGAAAGAAGATGACAATGATGATCATGTAAGTAATCAAGAACCTCTTAATTATATTCGAAATTTCCGTCATCGACCTTCCAAATATTGCTTCAAGGTCCTCGAGGCGACAGGGATAAGCAAATCTTCCTAGTAATATACAAATACCGTCAAATCCCGTGACAGTAGTCCTATTGCTACAGACAATCTTCTCTGAAATGTGGAGGGCATGACAAAGAGCTTCAATATCAGCTTTTGTAAAACGAAAAAGTGAACGGCATTGTTCATCTGTCAAATCATCAATTTGTAAACCAGGGAATGTGCACTTATCCTCTTTGCATAGTGATAACAGTAGTAATTCATCCGAATCGTCTAATGCTGCTAATAGTTTTATATTTTCCGCCATTTTTTGTGAAGCAGAAGAGAGAATCTTATTCGTGATTTCATTTTCTTTAACCAATAAAATGACTCGTTACAGCGTCGAAATTAGACGTTCACGTACACGTTTGACTTTGCTTAGCCGTTTGGCATTATGGAAGTATTCCGTGTACGTGTAAGACTAATTTACACGTACACGTTCCCTTGCTTAACCTCTCTAATAAGTAAGGAAGATACTGGTACTTAATAAGTAAGGAAGATACGGTTACTTAATAAGTAAGAAATATATTGGTACTTAATAAGTAAGGAAGATACTGGTACTTAATATATAGGGAAGATACTTCTACTTAATAAGTAAGGAAGATACTGGTTCTTAATAAGTAAGAAATATATTGGTACTTAATAAGTAAGGAAGATACTGGTACTTAATATATAGGGAAGATACTTCTTCTTAATAAGTAAGGAAGATACTGGTACTTAATAAGTAAGAAATATATTGATACTTAATAAGTAAGGAAGATACTGGTACTTAATATATAGGGAAGATACTTCTACTTAATAAGTAATGAAGATACTGGTACTTAATAAAAAAAGAAGATACAGGTACTTAATAAGTAAAGCAGATACGGGTACTTAATTAGTAAGAAAGATACTGGTACTTAATAAGCAAGGAAGCTACTGGCATTTAATAAGTAGGGATGATACTGGTACTTAATAAATAAGGAAGATACTAGTACTTATTAAGGAGGGATTCACACTATTAAGAAAGAAGGAGGAATGTTATCACCGACTAATGAGAAAGACTATTACCTCATAAGTAAGGAGGAAATCTGGTACAAACACATATTGATGTTATTGTCTTATCCAAAATACTATCACCTACAAAGGAGGAACTAAGAATTGTTACTGTGTAGGAAAAGAGGAAGACCTTTACATTGGTCGAAGTCGTCTAACATTAAAAATCCTTGAAGTAATTTTGGAAAACATAGAACATTTATATATCTGATAAATTGTACTCCTGTATCCGTAGACATCACATTACGAATGGATACACGACACTGCTCCTTGATTGACAAAGGTTGCTCAACCTCTTTCAAAAATGATAAGATTGATTCAATTGATTTCAAGTCTCGTATTTGTTCTAAATATACGGGTATTATTTTCCTGAATTCAAAGTTGCTCTTCCAGAGAACACGAAACAAGTGTACATTTGGATTATGATCTGATCTGAGTCCACCCTGACTGCGAAGACTCATTAGAAAATTATCCACATGTTCACCATATATTCGTCCACCATATTTTAGCAAAATAAAAGTGGAGAAAGTCATATATGTCATCATTGCATAGGCAAGTGGTGTTATTCCACGTTCATCCTTACACCTCAAAGTTGCGCCTTTCTTAATTAAATATTCCATGATATCATTTCCCACCTGAATACTCTCTTTTTGAGCTTCGTACTCAGAATGGTGAAGAATATCTGTGCATCTGGGACCCACTCCACCTCGAAAATAACAAATCCTTATGCAATGGAAAAGAGGTGTTTGTCCAGAATCTGTTACAGAATTTATACAAGAACCGTTATTTACAAGTGTCTTCACCATGTCTAACGTTCCACCACTACAGGCAACATGTAAATGTGTTCCTCCATTTGATATTTTAATATTATCTATTTTCGCTCCATGTGAAATTAATAAAAATACTACTTCTGGATGACGGCGCTCTATGGCAGCCAAAAATGGATATGCAGCATAGTAATACATCCTAAGAGGTTCTACTGTAGGAGGAGCGAAATTATAACAACTCAATTTGTCGTCTTGATTGATTTCGGCACCTATAAAACACAGATAAAAACATTTCAAACAAAAAATGTCACGGTACTTGCAGGGTCACATTCGTCAAAGTATTTTTTTCTTTCTGATTTATCCAAGAAACATATCTAATAAAACGGACGATACCATGGTAACCATGATAAAATAGGAATATGTAAATCCAACTACTATGCGATCATGACAATGACGGCCCCAACCTACGATTGACATTTCATTTGGAGTGAGTAATTAATGTTTACGGAAAATGAGCTATTTTTCAGCTATATCATGGCGAGGACAAGCTACTTTCGGAGAAATGATGTCCGCTTTGCACCAGAACAACACGCTAAGTTTGGGTATTTATAACGCTAGCTCACTGAAAAAACAGTCCACAGGTAGATATGTCGCTCCACTCGGACATATTATTCTGATTCCGAGCAAACTAGCACCTTAATGCACCGTACATAGCAGAGAAGCAACAAATACCACTTATAGTCTTTGGTTTGACCTGAACGGTGATCAGACCAACGATCCGTCGCATTCGAGGCGAGCACACTAACCATTACACCACAGATGCTGTAATATACAATTTGGGCATACACAAAAACGTACCTAAAATGTCATAAAATGGTCACTTTTCTGCCATCTTGACATTTTTTCTAATGATATATTTCCAGTGCAACAGCACTTCAATATACAAAACCTTACTATCAAACAATAAGCTGAAGATCTCAAACCACCTTCTATTTACAGATGACCAAATATAGAAAAAAAAATGTTGATAGCATGCCATTAAAGTTGCCACCATTCGGCCGTTTTGATTTCTTTTAAAATATTTCACCAACCCTTCATTAGTGCCAAATATAAGCTCAAGATACAAAACCACCGTTCGAAAGTTCTATTTAAAATGTAGGATGAGTAACATGTACAAAACTATCGTGACGAGCGGACAGACGAGAGGAAAGCAATATGCCTTCCCTAGAAGTGCTGATACAGAATAATATCTTATTAATTATGTCAGTGCTGAAACACTAACTGCTGGTCGGATGTTCCCCTCTGCAATCATATCAGTGAAGAAACTTTGACTACTAGTCAGATGTTACCTTTGGGAATCATGTCAATAAAGTACATTGACTACCAGTCGGATGTTAAACTCGGGATTCATGTCAGCTAAGAAACGCTGACTACTTGACGGATGTTCCCTTCGGGAATCATGCCAGTGAAGAAACACTGACTACTAGTCAGATTTTACACTCGAGAATCATGCCAGTGAAGAAATACTGACTACTTGTCGGATGTGACCCTTGGGTATCATGTGAGTGAAGAAACACCGACAACGGGTGGGAATTTTAACCTTCGAGAATCATGTCAGTGAAGAAACAGCGACCACTGGCCGGTTGTTAATTTCGCGAATCAGGTCCGTGAATAAACACTTACTAATAGTCAGATGTTACTTGTCAGTGATGAAACACTAGCCACTGGTTGGATGTTACCCTCAGATATCATGTCAGTGAAGAAACATTGACTATCTATAGAACTAGTGATCGGATATTATCATCGGAAATCATTTCGGCAATAAAACACCGCCTCCTGGTCTGATATTATCCTTAGAAAACATGTCAGTAAAGAAACAGTGATTGCTGGTCAGATGTTACTTGGGAATCATGTCAGTGACGAAGCACTGTTAACTATTCGGATGTTACCCTCGTGAATCATGTCAGTGACGAAACACTGACTACTGGTCAGATTCTACCCTTGAGAATTATGCCAGTCGAATCTTACACTCCAGAATCATGTCGGATGTTACCATCCGGAATCAAGTCAGTGACGAAACTGTCACTACTGTTCGGATATTACCCTCAGCAATCATGTCAGCGAAGAAACACTGATCATTAACTTAAAGTATATATTTTTAATATGCTTTGTTTTGACTGATTAGAAAAACATTTTAAAAATAGCCGGCGGAGTGAAACAGTTGACTGTTCTCCTACTTCCGGATCCGAACTGTTCCACGCCCGGGAACGATGCGCAAAGCGTCATTCCTGTCAAGCGCACCAGTGACCATTTAGTTTGTTGGGCAGACGAGATTGCATGTATATAAGATAATAACACAGATATTTCATCCCTGTTCAGGGAACAGTTAAAAATATTGTCCCTCGCTGTTGGAGATGAATTGGAAACTGTTGTCTTCGGCCTCAGGTAACAGTTCTCAAGTCATCTCCAGCACCTCTGGTCAATAGTTTGGACTGTTCCCAGAACAGGCATGAACTAACTCTATACTACTAGTCGGATGTTGCCCTCGGGATTTATATCAGTGACGAAACACTGACTACATATAGGAATGTATATTCGGGTGTCATGTCAGTAAGGAAACACTAACTACTGGTCAGAAGTTACCCTCGGGATTGTTGTCAGTGACGAAACACTGACTACTGATCGGTTGTTACCAACATGATACATGTCAATAACGAAACCCTTAATACTGGTCGGATGTCACGGTGGGAAATCATGTCAGCGATTAAACACTGACTACTAGTCGGATGTTACACACATGATGCATGCCAGTGAAGAAACCCTGATTACTGGTTGTATCTTACGCTCGGACATCATTTCAGTGACGAAGCATTGACTACTGGTCGGATGTTACCCTCTGGAATCAAGTCAGTGACGAAACACTAACAACTGGTAGGATGCTACGCTCGAAAATCATGTCAGTTAAGAAACACTGATTATCTATAGAACTAGTGATCAAATATTATCTTCGAAATCTTGTCTGCGATAAAACACCGACTCCTGGTCTGAAATCATCCTTGGAAAAGATGTCAGTGAAGAAACAGTGACTACTGGTCGGATGTTACCTTTGGGAATCATGTCAGTGACGAAACACCGTTAACTATTTGGATGTTACAATGGTGATTCATGTCAGTGAAGAAACGCTGACTACTGGTCCGATTCTACCCTTTAGAATTATGCCAATCGGATCTTACCCTCCAGGATCATGTCAGTGAAGAAGCACTGACTACTTGTCGGATGTTACAATCGGGAATCAAGTCAGTGACGAAACTCTCACTACTGGTCGGATATTACCCTCGGCAATCATCTCAGTGTAGAAACACTGATTACTAATTTATAGTATATATTTTTCATATTCTACATATTTAACTGGTTACAAGAAAATTTTACAAATAGCTGGCGGAGTGAAACAGTTGACTCTTCTCCTACTTCCGGATCCGAACTGTTCCATGCTCGTGAACGATGCACAGTGCGTCATTCCTGTCAAGCGCACCAGTTACCATTCAGTTTGTTGGGCAGACGAGATTGCATGTATATAAGATAATAACACGGATATTTCATCCCTGTTCAGGGAACAGTCAAAACTATTGTCCCTCGGTGCTGGAGATGGCTTAGGAACTCTTGTCTTCAGCCTCAGACAACAGTTTTCAAGTCATCTCCAGCACCTCTGGTCAATAGTTTGAACTGTTCCCTGAACAGGCATGAACTAACTCTATGCTACTAGTCGGATGCTGCCCTTGGAATTTATATAAATGACCAAACACTGACTACTTGTAAGATGGTATATTCGGGTGTCATGTCAGTAAGGAAACACGGACTACTGGTCAAAAATTATCCACGGGAATCTTGTCAGTGACGAAACACTGACTACTAAACGGCTGTTGCCAACAGGATACATGTCAGTAACGATACCCTGATTACTGATCGGATGCTACGGTGGGAAATCATGTCAGCGATTAAACACTGACTACTGGTCGGATGTTAACCACATGATACATGTCAGTAGCGAAGCCCTGATTACTGGTTGTATCTTACGCTCGGACATCATGTCAGTGACGAAACACTGACTACTGGTCGGGTGTTACCATCAGGAATCATGTCAGTGACGAAACACTGAGCAATGGTCGAATGTTACACTCGGACATCATGTCAGCGATAAAACACTGCCTACTGACAGGATGTTACCCGCGGGAATGATGTCAGTGAGGAAACACTGACTACTAGTCGGAAGGTACCCTCGGGAATAACATCAGTGACGAAACACTGACTACTAGCCGGATATTATACTGGAAATCATGTCCGTGCAGAAACACTGGCCACTAGTCAAATGTTTCCCTGGGCAATCATGTTAGTGAAGAAACACTGAAAACTGGTAGGATGCTACAACAAAGAACACCACTAAATACACATGTACAGGTGGTACAGCACCGTCACGCTAACCATAAACACCACTAATTATACATTTACAGGTGGCACAGCGCCATCACGCTAACCATGAACACCACTAAATACACATGTACAGATGGTGCAGCGCCATCACGCTAACCATGAGCACCACTAAATACATATGTACAGGTGATACAGCGTCATCACGCTAACCATGAACACCACTAAATACATATGTACATGTGGTACAGCGCCATCACGCTAACCATGAGCACCACTAAATACATATGCACAGGTGGTACACCACCATCACGCTAACCATGAACACCATTAAATACAATGTACATGTGGTACAGCGCCAACACGCTAACCATGAACACCACTAAATACATATGTACAGATGGTAAAGATCCATCACGCTAACCATGAACACCACTAAATACATATGTACAGGTGGTACAGCGCCATCACGCTAACCATGAGCACCACTAAATACATATGCACAGGTGGTACACCACCATCACGCTAACCATGAACACCATTAAATACACATGTACAGGTGGTACAGCGCCATCACGTTAACCATGAGCACCACTAAATACATATGCACAGTTGGTACACCACCATCGCGCTAACCACGAACACCATTAAATACACATGTACAGGTGGTACAGCGCCATCACGCTAACCATGAACACCACTAAATGCATATGTACAGGTGGTAAAGATCCATCACGCTAACCATGAACACCACTAAATACATATGTACAGGTGGTACAGCACCATCACGCTAACCATGAACACCACTAAATACATATGTGCAGGTGGTACAGCGCCATCACGTTAACCATGAACCCCACTAAATACATATGTACAGGTGGAACTGCACCATCACGATAACCATGAACACCACTAAATACATATGTACAGGTGGTACACCACCATCACGATAACCATGAACACCACTAAAACATATGTTCAGGTGGTACAGTACCATCACGCTAACCACGAACACCACTAAATACATATGTACAGGTGTTACAGCGCCATCACGCAAACCATGAACACCACTAAATACATATGTACAGATAGTACAGCATCATCACGCTAACAATGAACACCACTAAATACATATGTACAGGTGGTACAGCGCCATCACGCTAACCATGAACACCACTTAATACATATGTACAGGTGGTACAGCATCATCACGCTAACCATGAACACCACTTAATACATATGTACAGGTGGTACAGCACCATCACGCTAATCATGAACACCATTAAATACATATGTACAGGTGTTACAGCACCATCACGCTAACCATGAACACCACTAAATACATATGTACAGGTGGCACAGCACCATCACGCTAACCACGAACACCACTAAACACATATGTACAGGTGGTACAGCGCCATCACGCTAACAATGAACACCACTAAATACATATATACAGGTGGTACAGCGCCATCATGCTAACCATGAAACCCACTAAATACATATGCACAGGTGGTACACCACCATCACGCTAACCATGAATGCCATTAAATACATATGTACAGGTGGTATAGCGTCATCACGCTAACCATGAACACCACAAATACATATGTACAGGTGGTACAGCGCCATCACACTCACCATGAACACCACTAAACACATATGTACAGGTGGTACAGCGCCATCACGCTAACCAGTACACCACTAAATACATATGTACAAATGGAACAGCGCCATTACGCTAATCATGAACACCACTAAATACATATGTACAGGTGGAACAGCGCCATTACGCTAACCAATACACCACCGATGCGGTTTTTAATAATTGATTCGGAGCACTAAACTACTTCATTTATAACCATGATTACGTCCCGTGATTATTTGATATTATTTTAACTTGTTAACTAAATTTACAAAACAACTATAATCATAATTGTGCAAAATTTGCCTTACCATTTCGGATTTGAACTCGTGGTAAAACTCAAGAAATTAACCAAGTATGTGAATATCAACGCACTTTTTTAGTTGATAAACTATTTTATTTCTTTATGTACAGTAAAAATGAATAGGACTATCTCTACAATCATATATGAAAACAATAATGTTAAAATTACCATTACTTGTGTTATGAGGGATACATTATATTCCACCGAGATCGGTTATAATTTTCATTACAATGGGATGCACAAAAACATACATAATCATTGTTTTCCGTGCATTTCAGTTACAAAAGGAAAGATAACTCGAGTTTGTTTTTCAAAAGCCAAAGTAAAAAAATATATATGTAAATTATGATTAAATAATTGTTTAATGCAACAATTGAACAGAACCATTTTGAAATCTAATTAGCAGATTGTCAACATTAAATATTTAATGAAAAGAGGCAATCTGTTGTTCACTTGGTAGTAAGTAAATGCATACTATACATATTTGTCCATTGTAAATAAAACAAAAGTGTCTTTGTGTCAAGTCTGTTTTCAAAAACCGTAATTTGTCTTGATTTGTTAATTATTAATCTGGCAACACTAAGTAGAAAACTGATAAAATACATTGATTGTTCTTGTATTTTTTATGCATCCATGTAAGATTAATTATTTTTAATCGATTATTGTGTGTTTTTATCAGCTAAAAGTGCATTATCCTAGATGATCAACAAACATATCAAGTTTGTATGGCAAAATTGTCACAGCTTTTATTACGACTAATATTACAACTTGAATAAATTGAAAATGTAAATGATTGTTGCCCACTGTTTGAAATGGCAAACCATATCAACATAGTTATTGAACAAATAACCCTGGAAATCAGAGGTTGCATGAACAATTAACCCTGGAAATCAGAGGTTGCATGAACAATTAACCCTGGAAATCAGAGGTTGCATGAACAATTAACCCTGGAAATCAGAGGTTTCATGAACAATTAACCCTGTAAATCAGAGGTTTCATGAACAATTAACCCTGGAAATCAGAGGCTAATTTAAATGGTAACGACATTTGAACGAAGTCTGTGCACATAATATATAGTTGAATGCTGTTTCAGCGCATCGAATTGTGCCATTCAAGTTCCAGCAACATAAAAGAAGTCTGTAAATTTTAACCACTTTAAAATTGTTCCATAATTAATTTGCGGATGTTCAAAATCCTGCTATCAAACTGTCTATAACAGCTACAATGTCCCAGGCACAAATACAGACTTCAACTCAAGTAACCACTCCTGAAAAATATATAAACATAGCAGCAGTATCTTGCAACAAGAGACTTAACACAACATATTTACATTCAATATATCATCAACAAGATACCCAAGCAAAATATTTACATGCCGTACTTTATATTTCAAATTGGGTGTGATATTTGGGAGGGTTCTTTTTAAAAATTTAAATTCCTCAACTTCAACCACTTCTTTTCTTCTTGGAATCTTCGAGAAAACGGATGTGACGTAATACAATCTCCAAATATAAATTTTAGGTTTCCCCAAATACAAAATAGATATTCAATTACAACAACAAACAACAATAGCCTGATCACTACGGATAAGCGGATTTAAAAGTACAGTTTTAAATCCAATTGTGTAATATGTCAATTAGGTGAGACTTGACATGAAATAACTTAGAGCACGTCACCCACAGGTGAAGCATATCTTCTGGACCTGTGCGCCACGATAAGCACGTGCTGTCCTGTACTTTCTATCGGTAATAGTCTACTGACTTTTAATATAGTCTAACTTTGTCGCAACCCTATAATTAAGACTGGCAGATATGGGCGGGATATGACATTGATTGACAACCCTGTACAGATAGAGATCGAAAGTATATTGAAGGAAAATGTTGAATCGAAAAGGTGGTTCTATAAACTTTTCATGGAGAAACATATAAAAAAAAATTGAAGTCGCATTAGAAAATTCCTTCATATTTACGCCGATTGTCATTGATGGAAATCTGTCAACATTGACATGATTTTATTGCTCGTTGTTAGTTTGTTTTGTCCATATCTTTGGAATCATACGTTTTAATGACTTGCGGACTTCGTAAATATGGAATGTTTCTTGAACAATTTCAACGATAGATTTTCATGAAAGGAGCCCGCCAATAAATTTGTAGCATATATGCTTAGCTTGAAATATACCAGAGTTGATACGTCCTACCAACTGAGCTACGGACAATTTGCATAAACTATGCCTACTAATTGTATAAGAATATTTAAATGGAACAGGCCAACTTTTTTGATAGAAAAGTTTAATTTTTGCTGCGAAAGACATTACATTCCATTTTTCTTTCAAAATGCATTTGCATGAAGAATTAGAGCAAAGAAAACCATAACTTCTTCTGGTTCTAGATATCCTTCTTGAAGATTTCCCGGCTTAAAAGAAGTAAAAAATGACTCATTGCATTTTTTGAAATTGTGTTCGTCCGTTTTCATAAGTTATTTTTCGACCTGTCAATATGATAATGATATATTCGTCAGAAAGTATTAAATTCCCTATTTGTATCGTTAGTCATGACACTGTCATACATTTTAAACTTGGCCCTCTTGTGAAAAAAAAAATCTAAACGTAAGCAATTAAATTCAACATAAGGAGCAAGCATATACGTTCCCCGACAGAAGTAATGATAGCACATACTATATGTATAACCTACAATAGAAAAGGAACCATGTGGAAAGATTAGCTGAAGATGATTATGAATTAAAACAATATACATGTAGGTACTAGAGTTAGGCGAATAAAATGTCTTAGTCGATTTAACGGTTATAATGGTCGTTTATTGCTGAGTTAGGCTTTTGTTATGGTGTTTAACACCACTTTCAACAATATGTCAGTTATATCGTGGCGGTCAGTTTATTGAGGGAGGAAAGCGAAGTACCCGGAGAAAACCAAAGGTTGCTTATTGCGGAGAGATGGGTTAGTTCGATTGGTGTAAAAAGAGGTAGGGCCACTTTGCCTAGATTTTTTTTTTCACAAGAGGGCCAAGTGTACAACATACCTATATCATGATGGGACCCCTGTGCTCATGGGCCCACGGGCAAGTGCCCAGCGTGCCCATGCGTGAAGACGACACTGCCCATCGGAAAGGGATGCTTGTGGAAGGGTAAGCCGTTTCAGTTCCAGTAGTGACACCAGTCGTGTTACTGATAAACGACACGAGCATAATGTGATATGGAAATCGTGTTGTTCACCATGGTGGACACCAGTATATATAAAAAAATTACAAATTTGAAGTTTTTACAGCACACCAACATGTCAAATCGTTTTTATATCTATGTACGCTTATTGTACAGAGCGTTTTAGACATTCAGAGTTTCATAAAATTAGTATATGAGGTACTGGTATTTGCAAAGTATTTTACTTATATAATACAGGATTACTCTACTGACAAAAGAATATTTACTAAAGTACACGCAAAGCATAATGACATGGCAAATTAATTATCATAAATTGTATTTCTGACTTGTCGTAATTCTCTGATCAGCCTCATTCTCGGTGTGAATATCCTTGAAATAAAAAAGTAGATATCATAGAACATACGACGCGTTTCTAGAAAACCATCATCAGGTACGCTCAAAGCCAACATAAGATTCAAATAATACTTTTGAAATCTGTAAAAATAGTAATGGTAATTATAAAAAACAATTACGTCGGATCGCATTCTGCACGCACTGTTACAAGTTAATTTGGTATTATCATTATTATAGTTTTTGTCATCATATATTCAGCTGTTTCCACTTGTACTATACAAGGTTTTTTTATGTTGTAGTGTTATCTCTGTGTACGTGGGAACATATTATCATATACAGTTATTATGTTTTCTCTTTATTTTTAGAGTGAATCAATAGGCTTTTTTTAACAATCCATAATGATAATGAAGTAAAGGCTGAGGGTTGATCCGGTGTAACGTTGAATTGAGCATTATTGACACGACTACATACACATGTACAGGTGGTACAGCGCCATCACGCTAACCATTACACCACCGATGCGGTTTTTAATAATCGATTCGGAGCACTAAGCTACATAATTTATAACCATGCATACTTTCCGTGTTTTTAATCTGTAAACTAAATTTACAAAACAACAATGGAAAAATGTTTTTACCATTTCGGATTTGATCTCCCGGTAAAAATCAAGCAATTAAGCAAGTATGTGAATATCAACGCACTTTTTTTTTCTTAATAAAATATGTGCTTTCTTTATGTACAGTAAAAATGAATAGGACTAGAATTTTGTTCACTATTTACAAGAGGACTTTTTTCGATTGTTTTCAAGCATAGTTCTACATGCAGTTTTGTTCACATAAACTGACGTTACAATTATTACGTCCCCTCTCCCCGATACCCGAGAAAAATTTACTTCCGTAGATGATTTAGAAAATTCCGATTGCGGATATTGGTGCAAATGATGACTATCACTGTTTAAAATTAAATTCCATTACATGTAGTTGTTTGTCCATGATTAACTTATAGCTGCCTGGCCATGAATAACGGTTTTTATATTAAAACGATTATTTGAATACATATGAATAAATGAATATGTCCTATATTTTGAAAGTTCTCAGAACTATAATTCATAATATTTCGTTGTTTGACCATTTGAAGAAATATTAAACATTTCTTTAAGTTGCCAAAAAAGCCACATCTTATTGTAAAATCATCCGTAATTTACACTGTAGATTTACCTTTTGTTCTATTTCAGTAACACCATCCATGTTGGTCACTTGTCAGGTTCTCCGAATATTATTTTAAATTACATATTCAAATGATTAGGAAAAGTTAGGTTCAAATTGTCCAAGAGGTTTCTGAGGAGATAGTTTTTAAATCATTTATTGCTAGAATAATTATAATTTGAAACTTAAAAACAAAGCGTACAAATTACAAATTTGACAGTAAAAAGTCGAAATATATCACACAACTCTTAATCTTAAAAAACTTAATTTGAAGCTCATATTAGCATAACGTGGATCAGGTTTGTCATATCAAGACATTTCTATTTTTTTCAGTAACAGTGGTCATCTTGGTTAGAAGTTGTCCGATACAATTTTGAAAGGGAACTTACTCAAGAACCAACGTTGCAAGTTGGGATAAACTTCGCTGAGTCGTTCCAGAAGAGAATTTTTTTATATATTTCTTTTGGTCGAAATCAATCTAATTTGCACATTTTCGTCAAAAATCGACAAAACGCAAGATGTTTCTACAAAACCCGTAACATCAACTGTTCAAATTTTAACTCATTTTGTGAAAAAAAATAAAATTTGATTAAAATCATATCTAGCATGTACACTCCCTCCTCTTTACCGATACAGGTGTGGGGGAGGATCTGCAGAAACTCCATTACAGGTCATACGCGAATGACTCTATTTCCCTAATGATGTCAGTTCCCGAGACATTGACCACTAGGTGAATAATACCCTCGTGGCTACAAATCCACATGTAGAGATACCGTAAAAACGTAGATATATAATTTAGTGTTCACGTCGCCTTTCTTGAATAACATTCGTCTGTACGTTCATAGTTAAAACAAAGTGGAAAACCAGCAATAGCCCAAAAATCTTTGGGAGCAAATAAACCAGATAACTTAAAATTATGTGGGAGCAAATAAACCACGATAGCTTAAAAATCTTTGGGAGCAAATAAACCAGTTAGCTTAAAAATCTTTGAGAGCAAAGAACCCAGCTAACCTAAAAGTCTTTAGGAGCAAATAAACCAGATATATTAAAAATCTTTGGGAGCAAATAAACCAAGGCCTTCCAAAAGTAACTAATGCTATCTGTGGCTGAGAGAAATGGATCTTAGTTTTGATAAATTACATTATTTATGAACTGTAACTTTTATATATAGATATATCTCATGAACAAATAAACCCAGATAGCTTAAAAATCTTTGGGAGGAAATAAACCAAGATAGCTTAACAATCTTTGGGAGGAAATAAACCAAGATAGTGCAAACATCTTTGGGAGCAAATAAACCAAGATAGCGCAAAAATCTTTGGGAGCAAATAAACCCAGATAGCGCAAAAATCTTTGGGAACAAATAAACCAGATAGCGCAAAAATCTTTGGGAGCAAATAAACCCAGATAGCACAAAAATCTTTGGGAGCAAATAAACCAGATATATTAAAAATCTTTGGGAGCAAATAAACCAGATACATTAAAAATATTTGGGGGCAAATAAACCAAGATAGTTTAAAAATCTTTGAGAGCAAATAAACCCAGATAGCTTAAACATTTTTGGGAGTAAATAAACCAGATAGCTTAAACATCTTTGGGAGAAATAAACCCAGATAGCTTAAGAAGTTCGGGAGCAAATAACAGAAAGATTAAAAATCTTTGGGAGAAAATCACCCATATAGATTAAAAACCTTTGGCAGCAAATGAACTAAGATAGCTTAAAAATCGTTGGGAGCAAATAAACCAAGATAGCTTAAAAATCTTTGGGAGCAAATAAACCAGCTAGCTTAAAAATGTTTGGGAGCAAATAAACCACGATAGCTTAAATATCTTTGGGAGCAAATAAACTAAGATAGTTTTAAAATCTCTGGGAGCAAATAAACCAAGGGCTTCCAAAATTAACTAATGGTACCTATGGCTGAGAGAAATGGATCTTAGTTTTGATAAATTACATTATTTATGAACTGTACATTTTATATATAGATATATCTCATGAACAAATAAACCCAGATAGCTTAAAAATCTTTGGGAACAAATAAACCAAAATAGCGCAATAATCTTTGGGAGCAAATAAACCAAGATAGCTTAAAAATCTTTTGGAGCACATAAACCCAGTTAGTTTAACAATCTTTGGGAGCAAATAAACCTGATAGATTAAAAATATTTGGGGGCAAATAAACCAAGATAGTTTAAAAATCTTTGAGAGCAAATAAACCTAGATAGCTTAAAAATGTATGGGAGAAATAAACCAAGATAGCTTAAAAAGTTGGGGGGCAAATAATTCAGATAGATTAAGAATCTTTGGGAGCAAATCAACCAGATAGATTAAAAACCTTTGACAGTAAATCAACTAAGATTGCTTAAAAATCTTTGGCAGCACATAAACCAAGGTAGCGCAAAAATCTCTTGGAGGAAATAAACCAGATACCTAAAAATCTTTGAGAGCAAATGAACCACATAGATTAAAAATATTTGGGAGCAAATGAACCAGATAGATTAAAATTCTTTGGGAGCAAATAAACTAAGATAGCTTAACAGTCTTTGGGAGCAAATAAACTAAGAGAGTTTAAAAATCTTTGGGAGGAAATAAACCCAGATAGCTTAAAAGTCTTTCCGGGCAAATGAACCCAGCTAGCCTAAAAATATTTAGGAGCAAATAAACCAGATAGATTAAATATCTTTGGGAGCAAATACACCCAGATACCTGAAAAATCAGTGGGAGCAAATCAACCAGATAACTTAAAAATCTTTGGGGGCAAATAAACCAAGATAGCGCAATAAATTTTGGGAGCAAATAAACCAGATATATTAAAATTCTTTGGGAGCAAATCAATCAGATAGATTAAAAATCTTTGGGAGCAAATAAAGCCAGATAGCTTTAAAATCGTTGGGACCAAATAAACCAGATAGCTTAAAAATCGTTGGGAGCAAATATACCAGATAAATTAAAAATCTTTAAGAGCAAATAAACCAAAATAGCTTAAAAGTCTTTGGGAGCAAATGAACCAGATATATTAAAATTATTTGGGGGCAAATCAACCAGATAGAATAAAAATCTTTGGGATCAAATAAACCAAGATAGCTTAAAAATCTTTGTGTAGTAAATACACCAGATAGATTAAACATCTTTGGGAGCACATAAACCAGATAACTTAAAAATCTGTGGGAGCAAATAAACCACGATAGCTTAAAAATCTATGGGAGCAAATAAACTAAGATAGTTTTAAAATCTCTGGGAGCAAATAAACCAAGGGCTTCCAAAAGTAACTAATGCTATCTGTGGCTGAGAGAAATGGATCTTAGTTTTGATAAATTACATTATTTATGAACTGTAAATTTTATATATAGATATATCTCATGAACAAATAAACCCAGATAGCTTAAAAATCTTTGGGAGCAAATGAACCAGATAGTTTAAAAATCTTTGGGAACAAATAAACCCTGATAGCGCAAAAATCTTTGGGAGCAAATAAACCAGATAG
>MJUT01033289.1:479730-495394 GCA_002080005.1 Gigantidas platifrons
AACCAGATAGCTTAAAAATCTTTGGGAGAAATCAACCCAGATAGCTTAAAAAGTTCGGGGTAAATAAACAGATAGATAAAAAAATGTTGGGAGGAAATCAACCAGATAGATTAAAAACCTGTTGGCAGTAAATGAACTAAGATAGGTTAAAAATCTTTGGGAGCAAATAAACCAAGGTGGCGCAAAAATCTTTGAGAGCAAATAAACCAGATCGCTTAAAAATCTTTGGGAGCAAATGCACCATGATAGCTTAAAAATATGTGGGAGCAAATAAACTACAATAGCTTAAAAATCTTTGGGAGCAAATAAACCCAGATAGCTTAAACGTCTTTGGGAGCAAATATACCCAGATAGCTGAAACATATTTGGGAGCAAATAAACCAGATATATTAAATATATTTGGGAGCAAATACACCCAGAGAGCTTAAACATCTTTGGGAGAAAATAAACCATATAACTTAAAAATCTTTGGGGGAAAATAAACCCAGATTGATTAAAAATCTAAGCGAGCAAATAAACCAGATATATTAAAAATCTTTGGGAGCAAATAAACCATGATAGCTTAAAAATCTTTCGGAGCAAATAAACCAGATATATTAAAAATCGTTGGGGGCAAATAAACTAGATATATTAAAAATCTTTGGGAGCAAATAAAGCCAGATAGCTTAAAAATCGTTGGGACCAAATAAACGAGATAGCTTAAAAATCGTTGGGAGCAAATATACCAGATAAATTAAAAATCGTTGGGGGCAAATAAACTAGATATATTAAAATTCTTTGGGAGCAAATCAACCAGATTGATTAAAAATCTTTGGGAGCAAATAAAGCCAGATAGCTTTAAAATCGTTGGGACCAAATAAACCAGATAGCTTAAAAATCGTTGGGAACAAATATACCAGATAAATTAAAAATCTTTAAGAGCAAATAAACCCAAATAGCTTAAAAGTCTTTGGGAGCAAATGAACCAGATATATTAAAATTAGTTGGGGGCAAATCAACCAGATAGATTAAAAATCTTTGGGATCAAATAAACCAAGATAGCTTAAAAATCTCTGGGTAGCAAATACACCAGATAGATTAAACATCTTTGGGAGCACATAAACCAGATAACTTAAAAATCTGTGGGAGCAAATAAACCACGATAGCTTAAAAATCGTTGGGAGCAAATAAACTAAGATAGTTTTAAAATCTCTGGGAGCAAATAAACCAAGCCCTTCCAAAATTAACTAATGCTACCTGTGGCTGAGAGAAATGGATCTTAGTTTTGATAAATTACATTATTTATGAACTGTACATTTTATATATAGATATATCTCATGAACAAATAAACCCAGATAGCTTAAAAATCTTTGGGAGCAAATAAACCAGATAGTTTAAAAATCTTTGGGAACAAATAAACCCTGATAGCGCAAAAATCTTTGGGAGAAAATAAACCAGATAGCACAAAAATCATTGGGAGCAAATAAACCAGATATATTAAAAATCTCTGGGAGCAAATAAACCAGATAGATTAAAAATATTTGGGGGCAAATAAACCAAGATAATTTAAAAATCTTTGAGAGCAAATAAACCCAGATAGCTTAAACATTTTTGGGAGCAAATAAAACCAGATAGCTTAAAAATCTTTGAGAGAAATAAACCCAGATAGCTTAAAAAGTTCGGGGTAAATAAACAGATAGATAAAAAAAATTTGGGAGGAAATCAACCAGATAGATTAAAAACCTGTTGGCAGCAAATGAACTAAGATAGGTTAAAAATCTTTGGGAGCAAATAAACCAAGGTGGCGCAAAAATCTTTGGGAGCAAATAAACCAGATCGCTTAAAAATCTTTGGGAGCAAATGCACCAAGATAGCTTAAAAATATGTGGGAGCAAATAAACTACAATAGCTTAAAAATCTTTGGGAGCAAATAAACCCAGATAGCTTAAACATCTTTGGGAGCATATATACCCAGATAGCTGAAACATATTTGGGAGCAAATAAACCAGATAGATTAAATATCTTTGGGAGCAAATACACCCAGATAGCTTAAACATCTTTGGGAGAAAATAAACCATATAACTTAAAAATCTTTGGGGGAAAATAAATCCAGATTGATTAAAAATCTAAGCGAGCAAATGAACCAGATATATTAAAATTATTTGGGGACAAATCAACCAGATAGATTAAAAATCTTTGGGATCAAATAAGCCAAGATAGCTTAAAAATCTTTGTGTAGTAAATACACCAGATAGATTAAACATCTTTGGGAGCACATAAACCAGATAACTTAAAAATCGGTGGGAGCAAATAAACCACGATAGCTTAAAAATCTATGGGAGCAAATAAACTAAGATAGTTTTAAAATCTCTGGGAGCAAATAAACCAAGGGCTTCCAAAATTAACTAATGCTATCTGTGGCTGAGAGAAATGGATCTTAGTTTTGATAAATTACATTATTTATGAACTGTAAATTTTATATATAGATATATCTCATGAACAAATAAACCCAGATAGCTTAAATATCTTTGGGAGGAAATAAACCAAGATAGTGCAAAAATCATTGGGAGCAAATAAACCAGATATATTAAAAATCTCTGGGAGCAAATCAACCAGATAGTTTAAAAATCTTTGAGAGCAAGTAAACCCAGTAGCTTAAACATTTTGGGAGCAAATAAAACCAGATAGCTTAAAAATCTTTGAGAGAAATAAACCCAGATAGCTTGAAAAGTTCGGGGTAAATAAACAGATAGATACAAAATCTTTGGGAGGAAATCAATCAGATAGATTAAAAACCTTTGGCAGCAAATGAACTAAGATAGGTTAAAAAATCTTTGGGAGCAAATAAACCAAGGTGGCGCAAACATCTTTGGGAGCAAATGCACCAAGATAGCTTAAAAATATGCGGGAGCAAATAAACTACGATAGCTTAAAAGTCTTTGGGAGCAAATAAACCCAGATAGCTTAAAGGTCTTTGGGAGCAAATGTACCCAGATAGCTGAAACATATTTGGGAACAAATAAACCAGATATATTAAATATCTTTGGGAGCAAATACACCCAGATAGCTTAAACATCTTTGGGAGAAAATAAACCATATAACTTAAAAATATTTGGGGGAAAATAAACCCAGATTGATTAAAAATCTTTGCGAGCAAATAAACCAGATATATTAAAAATCTTTGGGAGCAAATAAACCATGATAGCTTAAAAATCTTTGGGAGCAAATAAAGCAGATATATTAAAAATCGTTGGGGGCAAATAAACTAGATATATTAAATACCTTTGGGGGCAAATAAAGCCAGATAGCTTAAAAATCGTTGGGACCAAATAAACCAGATAGCTTAAAAATCAGTGGGAGCAAATAAACCAGATAGATTAAAAAATTTTAAGAGCAAATAAACCCAGATAGCCTAAAAGTCTTTAAAAACAAATAAACCAGATATATTAAAATTATTTGTGGGCAAATCAACCAGATAGATTAAAAATATTTGGGATCAAATAAACCAAGATAGCTTAAAAATCTATGGGAACAAATAAACCAGATAGATTAAAAATCTTTGGGAGCGAATAAACCAGATACATTGAAAATCTTTGGGAGCAAATAAACCAAGATAGCTTAAAAATCTTTAGGAACAAATAAACCAGATAGCTTAAAAATCTGTGGAAGCAAATAAACCCAGATAGCTTAAAAATCTTTGAGAGCAAAGAATCCAGATAGCTTAAACATCTTTGCGAGCAAATAAACCAGATAGAATAAAAAATGTTTGGGAGCAAATAAACCAGATAACTTAAAAATATTTGGGAGCAAATAAACCAAAGGCTTCAACATGATATCCAAGATTAACTAATGCTACCTGTGGCTGAGACAAATTGATCTTAGTTTTGATAAATTACATTATTTATGAAATGTAAATTATATATATATACATATCTCATGAACCATGTCAGTCCCGAAGCACCGATTACTGGGTGGGTGATACCATCGAGAACTCCATAAGCAGAGGTATCATCAAATAAGTTGGCACCGTATTTGAAAATATGATATTTTGGTTGCTAGAAATGCAAATATATTTATATATAATTTTTGAATCGAGCCATAAAACATCTTAGCAATGTGCGATATCAAGGAAATGGGCAAGAAACTGTTCTCTATTGGCCATTGCGTCGTCTGTCCTTTAATTTACGACTTCTGATTATCCCTTACAGTATCTCCAACGTTTTCCCATCTGAAAAAACCCGTACAATTGTAGATTTCTATTTACTGCTTAAATTGTATAGCACCACTATCTTGTCTTATTTACAAATACAACAATACAACATGATTTATTTCTCTCAAATCTTTAACATAGATCAAAGGCGAACACCCTAGTCATATATCTACATGCATAACACGCATTAAAAGGCTGATTCAACGTTCTACACTTTCCTGAGAAAAAAATCACTCTTCAGTACAGTTTTAACGATCGCTAAAAAGAAGCAAAAAATAATCCATCTAGTCAAACTAGCTTCCTTGTTATACACAAAAAAAGTGCAGGATAATGACTATTTATGTTAATTACTCATGCTTTTTTCATCACATTGCAATGCATTACGTGCAAACCAACAAGGAGTCCTCTGTATAAACACGTAACGTTTTCCTCTTATATGATTGGTTGTTTAAACAATGGTAATGATATACATATATGCATTTTTTTTTTAAATCAGTATATTAATTGAAATTGAAAATCAGTTGTCATTGAATGGATACCAAATAGCCTCCAGTATGGTTGTTAAAGGCTTTCTAATAGTGATTGTGCTCATCAACTTCAAACTGGCATCAGCGACATCAGCGGCATATCGTAAGTAAAACGTGTTTATTTAGAGTAGACAAATTCCTTCTGTAAACAGTACTATTTGCTAACGTCTTCAGATTGTTGCTATCGTTTCTTTTAAATATGTTGTTATGTAAAAGTATCACAGCTATCATATAGCAATACCATATAAAGGACACATGAAACTACTTCATAAATGACATCTGAAAATGAACTCATAGAGAACACCATGCGAAAATTTTGAAATTGTTATTGTATCGGTAGGAAAATAAGAGATACATTTTATTACCGATGATTCCTAAATTATCCTTTTGATCTTCACATACCGGTATGTTAATATATATTTTCCTTGTATACTGAAAGCAAAAATATTTTCTTTAGAAATATTTTCTCTCCTTTTATCAAAAAGCGTATTTAATTTTGCATTGCACTCGAGCGGTCGGAGACAAGGCAAGATAAATTTGAAAGCATTTTAGAAATAATATAATCTGTTGTTTCTTCACCATTTGTTAAAGCAGAAGCGGATTCGGTCAAAAATATTTTACTGTGTTTGAAACGGTGTGTGCGTCTTCATTAGCAATGTGCGCTTATCAAATAGGTGAACACCTGCATCTAACATTTTCCGGCCATCTCGACTTTTACAGTCAACAAGCAAATCCCAATGTTCGGTTTCCGTCAGAGCAGATCCCATTTGTTTTTTGGATAAATAATGTCCCTCGTCTGGAATATTTTGAATAGGTAATAAAACAATCAGGAACGCGTTTTTTTCTGTTTTAATATATCGTTTTAATATATCAAGAACAAGCAATCGATCTATCGCTTACAAACAATGGTGTATTTAGAGATTATACCTCTGTCCATTGAATTTTATCTGTCATATTAAAGATGTATTGCTAGACACTTCTTGACCGCTACCCATGATTTCTGATACCGTCTAAGTACTCACGACAAATAAGTTAGTTTGCAATAAGTGAATTTACAGTTTCATAATCTTACAGCCAAAAATACCTTTCTGAAGCTAAGCTTCGCAATGAAGATAAAGGGAAAAAAAGGACTGATGGGATACGACAGAATAGTTAATTTTGATAAAGAAAAATATGAAATTAACAGCTTGCATGTAAATTCGTGTTATGATTCCATATGTAAGGAAATATTTGTTGTGCGGCTTTCGACAAATCAATACAAATCTACTGTGCACTCACAGTTCTTAAAATATGTAAGAAAAAAATTTAAGCAAAATTAATATATAGCCTACATTTTTATCACTTTAACCAAAATCCATAACGAAAACAACAAAAAACCCAAACTGCGCCGATGGGATTCGCACTCTCAGTGTAAATCTGCAGAGGTCGCGAAGTAGCGACTATGCGATCACGGCTATGGTGCAATGATCGACCGACCTTACACATTTGTGGTATATAAGTTGTACCTGATGTAAATTGGTGCAACTCTAAAATAAAGCAGACGATGCTTATATTTCATAAAATCGTATTTAAGCATATTTTCCATAAAATGGAAAGCCTTTTTAGGTTACCAAAGGAAAAATTTATATGCATGTTAAAAAGATAGTTTATGTTGCAAGTTTTCGATTTTTAACAATTACGATTTCGTTTATTTTCGTGTATTTTCCCTTTACACTTAGCATTGAAAGCACTTGTATTTGCAAAACTTTCCATTTTGTTTCTTAAAATCAGAGTCAAATCTTCACTTCACTTTTTTTGGAAGAGCGGATGCCGGTTGTCTAACTCTGACGTTTGTAGATTGCCATATCCAATAAAAATTCCAAATGTTCCTTTTTTTATTACAAAATTCGCAGTGGAACCAAAGAATGAATATTCATGAACCATGTAAATAACTAAAGGTAAAATATTAAATTTCTTTATCTTGAATGGAGCCCGTCGGAATTTTTATGGGAATCTGCATTGACCTCTCAAAAAAGAAAAAAAAAAGTTTATATCATGCAAAAATATACATTTTTTAAACAGACTCCATGCAGATAAAATTTCTTGAACATTTCAAGATGAAGATAATCCCCTGTAAAAGGAAATACATCAAATGATTCCACTGCGGAAATTGGAATTAGTTGTGCATACATTGCTATTAACGTTCGTAATTTTAACCGCAAAGCCGATTTTCGAGAAAATACTACATCTTTGAATATGAAATACCGGATTTATTTATTATTATAACTGTCATTCAGGATATAAATTAAAAATACGGATCTCATAGAATCCACCGATATAAAAAGCTAAATAAAATAATTCCAATAAATTGGATTTTATTTGAATAAGAATACATATTCTTTTTTTTTAATCGTGTTTAACGATAACGGGAGTTATGTGACGTTTCTAAGATATGTAATTGGAAGTGTTCATACCTACTGTCAGGAAAAGATTCAAGAACGATAACTACATGTTATCGAAAATCGGAATAGAGATAGAGTTAGAGGGTGGTTCCGTCTGAAGGGTCGGGACATAATTTTGGTAGCCTACGGACCCCAAATAGTCATAATCTGGACCGGCTCTTACAACGACAGAGAGAAAATATGTAGCCAAATTTGTCATTACATAAATAATTATAGCTATTCCCTGGTGCTGATGTACCAAGCAAATGTAAGAAATTACATTAAGAATGTAAAGATATATATAAAGAACCTATCTGCAAGTGTGAATATGGTTACAAACGAAATATGGTGATTGTGTTGGTAAGAAAATCACAGATAAACACACTCACACCTTTATATAAATAAAACACTCAATTTTAGCAAGCTTCATATCTTATTTTAAATACACACAACATAATAAATTTATGATTGGTCTCGGTTCCTATTTCCTTCAAATGGCAACAATTTCCGGTTGCTTATCTTTTCAACTTGAGGTCATTTTACATGTGATATAAGTTCATGTGCAAGATGTTATCCTAGATTCGTAAAATAATTGGTCTTTAAGATATAAAAATCGTTAGCCAAAGCGTTAATAGGAGTTGTTCCTATGATGGAGGTGACGTAGATTCACTACAAGCCGGGTGCATGGGATTTGTACCAACTGGTATTGGTCAATCAACAGTCGGCATTTTTATCTAGAGGAGGGATTGGTATAATGATCATTGCTGTGAAAAGTAAGCACTCGAAATTTTGCGAATATATGTAAACTTTATGGGCAGTGTTTCAGAATGTCTAGCATATTATTTGAAAATTTCAATATAAGTTAGATTTCAATAATAAGATACCTGGTCAAAATGTTCCAATGAGGTGTAATGATATATTTGTAATGTACTATGTATAATTTGTGTCTCTAATAGTTATCTTTGTTTTCGTATTCCTGTTGATGTTGTTAATTAATTAACTACAGGACCGCAATCCAAACTAGATTTATACTAATATGTGCTATGCTGTTTAAATAAAGGAAATTATTATTATTATGTAAATAATTGTAGCTATTTCCTGTGCTGGTGTACCAAACAAATGTAAGAAACCACATGAAGAATGTAAAGATACATATAGAGGACCTGTCTGCAAGTGTGAATATGGTTACAAACGGAAATATGGTGCTTGTGTTGGTAAGAAAATCACAGATAAACACACTCACAACTTTATATAAATAAAACACTCAATCTTAGCAAGTTTCATATCTTATTTTAAAAACACACAAAATAATAAATTGGTCTCGGTTCCTATTTCCTTTAAAAGGAAACAACTTCCGGTTGAATAACCTTTCACCTTGAGGTCATTGTACATGTGATATAAGTTCATGTGCAGTGATGTTATCTAGCTTGGTAAACTAATTGGTCTTTAATCGTTAGCCGAAGCGTTAATTGGAGTTATTCCTATGATGGAGGTGTCGAATTACTTCGGTGAAGCATAAGTACGTTATGCATGTTAAATGTCTCCACTTTTTGCTAGCGAAAAACTGAATGCGATTGAAAGGCTGATAGCTTATTGTGCAAAAGGGTAGGTAATGTTCAACAAACCGGGTGTTCATTAATTGCTTGATTTGGTTTTGTGAAGCCTTTCTACCTTCCCACATATTCCATATTTGCCCTCCGAAATTCTTATAGAATATGTCTAAAACCATCTGATAAAACAAACATACAACTAACTGTGTAATAATATAGAAAAATGTATTTATTTGGGCAACCTACAGTTGTTTGTAGGAGGGTTTATGTGTTATTTACGTTATTTGTGTTTGCGCATAGTGGTATCGAACACATATTGCGTTGTGTTTTATTTTTGTCTGTTTTCGTTTTATGTACCCTACGTTGCCAGGTTCTCTGGATTGTCCATTTTTAATTTCCCTTTCGGTATTTTCTAATGATTATTTACATTTGTCGATTAACCAGATAAATGTTTCAAACCATATTAAAAATGTAAAGATACAGATAAAGGACATATATGTATATGCAAATATGGATGTATAAGGTATTGTGTGCGGAAGTAAATCAGAGTTCATCTTGTATTGTAAGAAAGTCTTCTCGTGTAAATAATGCAGGTTGAACGTGTCGTGTTTCTTTGTGGAAGCATTGAATGTGACTACAGCATTAATAGATTGCAGCACGAATACATTCAATGTGCAACAAATCGATAGTATGTAATGTATAATAATATACGACACCTTCCATTGTCCTTCTTGCAAGTTCTAACATATTGATTCACTGTCATATGCATCAGTTGTGCCCCCCTTTTGCAAAACATCCGAAGCCATTGCTTCGTATTTACTTTTATCATATTATATAGAGTATTGATATTATCATAAGTAATTAAATTTTGTCTTAACGTTCTACTCAGGGGCGGATTATCCTATATATTATAATATGCAGCAGACTAGGGCCCCTCAAGCGATGTAAATATCGCAAACATATATCACGAGTAAAACATATTCAAGACGGGCGTGGGTGAGTAAGAAGGTGGCTCTGTTTGAAGGGGGCATAATTTTAATAGCATGGGGACTCCAAAATGTCATAATCGCCGCCTTGTTCTTATAACTAAATAAAGGAAAGATGTAGCTAAGTATGTAATTACATCAATAATTGTACCTATTACCTGTGCTGTTGTACCAAAAAAATGTAAGAAACCACATGAAGAATGTAAAGATACAGATACAGGCCCTATCTGCAATTGTGAATATGGTTACAAACGGAAATATGGTGCTTGTGTTGGTAAGAAAATCAGAGATAAATACACTCACTCCTAAGCACTCAATTTTAGGAAATGTAATATCTTCTTTTAAATACACACAATGTAATAAATTTATGATTGGTCTCGGTTCCTATTTCCGTCAAAAGGCAACAACTTCTGGTTGCATTTCCTTTCACATTGAGGTCATTTTATATGTGTCGGTAAGAAAATCATGGATAATTACATTATCAGTTATCAACTTCTTTACATGTCATATTAGTTCACGTGCACTGATGTAATCCTAGATTACTAAAATAATTGGTCTTGTCTTACAATTCGTTAGGCGAAGCGTTAATTGAAGTTGTTCCTATGATGGAGGTGTCGAATGACTTCGGTGAAACATAAGTACTTTATGCATGTTTAATTTGTCCTCTTTTTGTCATTCTTTTATCGTATTATATAAACTTTGAATATTATCATAAGTAATTAAATTTTGTCTTAGCGTTTTACTAAGGGCCGGATTATCCTATAGGTTATAATATGCAGCAGATTATAGCCCCTCAAGCTATGTAAATGTATCAAACATATATCACGAGTACAAAATATTCAAGATGGATGCGGGCGAGTTAAAAGGTGGTTCAGTCTGAAAGGGAGGGGCATAAATTATTTAGCCTGGTGCCCCAAAAAGGTCATAATCTGGCCCTGTTCTTACAACGAAATAGAGGGAATATGTGGCTAAGTTTGTCATTACATAAATAATTGTAGCTATTACCTGTGCTGATGTACCTAATAAATGTAACAAAACACACGAAGAATGTAAAGATACAGATGCAGGTCTTGTCTGTCATTGCGAATCTGGATACAAACAGAAATATGGTGTTTGTGTCGAAAAGGACATCATAGATAAATACATTATCAGTTATCTACGTATTTACCCATAGGCATTTAGATTGTACCACTCTGAAACACTTCTGTATAGCCTGTGACAAAGCCGTATGAAGCACAGTGTTGCTTAAGGGTGGTGCAATCTCAATGTCCACCTGAGTTTACTCTCGTTTTTCAGTGGGGTTTGTGTTACTCGATCTTTAGTTTTATATGTATGTTTTATAGATCGTTGTGTGTCCTTTTTTACTTGTTCTTTTTGCCATTGCGTTGTCTGTTCTCCTTCGATATACGAATTCTGATTACCCCTTTGGTATCTTCACACTCTTCTTGTCAATTAAATAGTGGTACAATATTCATGACGTCACCAGTAATAGGGTCAATAACTATATTGAGGAAAATATGTCGTTCATAATTTGAGTGAGCTGGTGGTACAATAAACAAATTAAGAATGCAGATGATTAAAAATGATGTAAATTAATTTTAAAATGTTTGTGTTATAGCAACTTGGCCATTTCTATAAAGACACAAAATTGAAATAACATCAATAAACAAAGTTGTTTTTTGTAGCTCGAATCGACAAATGTTACACATACGGTAAACATTGCCATTAATACAGTAGGAATATCAAATTTATCAATGTAACTACAGTGTTGATTGTTTTTCCTCTATTTATATGGAGGTGTTCCCAAGAATGGCCGTGATCGTATGGCAGTTGGATTTACGACTACCTATGCAATCGGTGCCTATCACCACTGATGTTGTGGGTTCGACTCCCGCTCAGGGCGAGGTGTACCAAATTATGTGATAAAGTTTGGCAGTGACTTGCGGCAGGTCAGTGGTTTTTCTTCGTGTCCTCCGGTTACCTCCACCAATAAAACTGAAAACCACGATATAGCTGAAATATTGTGAAAAGATACGTCAAACACCATAAAACCAAACAAATCGTCCTCCCGCGATTGTATGGCAAGTTCAAAGCACTTTGAAATTCTTTGAGTATGACAGCATTTTACATATATAGCAATGTAAAGACCCCCATCGCCACCGCCACGTGCTGTAGATTCACTACAAGTAGGGTGCATGGGTTTGTACCGACTGGTCTTGGACATTCAACAGTTGACATTTTTATCAAGACTGGGGAATGGTATAATGATATTTGCTGAGAAAACAAGGCACTCAAAATTTTGCGAATATATGAAAACTTTATGGACAATGTGTCAGAATTTCTAGCATATTATTTGAAAATTTCAATATAAGTTACCTTTCGATAATAAGATACCTGGTCAAAATGTTCCAATGAGGTGTAATAATATATTTGCAGTGTACTATGTATAATTTGTGTGTCTAATATTTATCTTTGTTTTCGTGTTGATGTTGATGTTGTTAATAAATTAACTACAGGACCACAATGTAAACTAGATGTATACTAATATGTGCTACGCTGTTTAAACAAGGAAATTATTATTATTATGTAAATTATTGTAGCTAATACCTGTGCTGATGTACCAAACAAATGGAAGAAACCACATGAAGAATGTATAGATACAGATTTTCATTAATTGCTTGATTTAGTTTATGATGCCTTTCTACCTTCACATATATGACATATTTGCCCTCCGACATTCTTATAGAATAGTCTAAAACCATCTTATAAAACAAGCATATAACTAATTGTGTACTAATATAGAGAATTGTATTTATTTTAGCAACCTTCATTTGTTTGTAGGAGCGCTCATGTCTTATTTACGTGTTTTGTTTTTGTTTGTTTTCGTTTTGCTTACCCTACCTTGCCAGGTTCTCTACATTGTTCATTTTAATTGCCTTTTCGGTATTCTCTAATGTTTATATACATGTGTCGATTTACCAAATAAATGTTTCAACCCATATAAAAAATGTAAAGATAGAAATAAAGGACCTATATGTATATCTAAATATGGATGCAGGCGAAATGGTGTATATTGTGTGGGTAAGTAAATCAGAGCTCATCATGTATTGTAAGAAAGACTTCACGTGTAGATAATGCAGGTTGAATGTGTCGTGTCTCTTTATGGAAGCATTGGATATGACTGTATCATTAATAGATTGCAGCACGAAGACTTATTCAATGTGCAACAAACCGATAGTTTGTAATGTATAATAATATACGACACCTTCCATTGTCCTGTAAGTTCTAATATATTGATTCACAGACATATACATCAGTTTTGCCATCCTTTCGCAAAATATCCGAAGTCATTGCTTCTTATTTACTTTTATCGTATTATATATACTATTGATATCATCAGAAGTAATTAAATTTTGTCTTAACTTTTTACTCAGGAACGGATTATCCTATATATTATAACATGCAGCAGACTAGGGTCCCTAAAGCTATGTAAATATCTAAATGTCTCAAACATATATCACAAGTAAATATATTGAGGACGGGTGTGGTCGAGTTAGAGGAGCGCTCCGTCTATAGGGTTGAGGGCATACTTTCGTTAGCCTATGGACTCCAAAAGATCATAATCAGGCCAGGTTCTTACAACGAAAAAGAGAAAGTATGTAGCTAAGTTTGCCATTACATAAATAAGTGTAGCTATTACCTGTGCTGATGTACCAAACAAATGTAGGAAACCGCATGCAAAATGTAAAGATACATATAAATGACCTGTCTGCAAGTGTGAATATGGTTGCAAACGGAAATATGGTGATTGTGTTGGTAAGAAATTCACAGATAAATACACTCACACCTTTATATAAATAAAGCACTAAATCTTAGCAAGTTTCATATCTTATTTTAAAAACACACAACATAATAAATTTATGATTGGTCTCGGTTCCTATTTCCTTCAAATGGCAACAACTTCCGGTTGCTTATCTTTTCAACTTGAGGTCATTTTACATGTGATATAAGTTCATGTGCAAGATGTTATCCTAGATTCGTAAAATAATTGGTCTTTAAGCTATAGATATAAAAATCGTTAGCCAAAGCGTTAATAGGAGTTGTTCCTATGATGGAGGTGACGTAGATTGACTACAGGCCGGTGCATTGGTTTTGTACGCACTAGTATTGGTCAATCAACAGTCGACATTTTTATCTAGAGGGGGATTGATATAATGATCATTGTTGTGAAAACTAAGCACTCATAGTTTTGCGAATATATGTAAACTTTATGGGCAATGTTTCAGAATGTCTAAGATATTATTTGAAAATGTCAATATAAGTTACATTTCAATAATTACATATCTGGTCAGAATTTTCCAGTGAGGTGTAATAATATATTTGTAATGTATTATGTATAATTTGTGTGTCTAATATTTATCTTTGTTTTCATGTTGATGTTGATGTTGTTAATTAATTAACTACAGAACCACAATGCAAACTAGATGTATACTAATATGTGATATGCTGTTTAAATAAAGGAACTTATTATTATTATGTCAATACTTGTAGCTATTACCTGTGCTTGTGTACCAAACAAATGTAAGAAACCACATGAAGAATGTAAAGATACATATAGAGGACCTGTCTGCAAGTGTGAACATGGTTACAAACGGAAATATGGTGCTTGTGTGGGTAAGCAAATCACAGATAAACACACTCTAACCTTTATATAAATGAAAACCTCAATTTTAGCAAGTTTCATATCTTATTTGAAATACACACAAAATAATAAATTTATGATTGGTCTCGGTTTCCATTTCCTTCAAAAGGCAACAACTTCCGGTTGCATACACTTTCACCTTGGGGTCATTTTACATGTTATATAAGTTCATGTGCAATGATGTTATCTAGCTTGGTAAACTAATTGGTCTTTACTCATTAGCCGAAGTGTTAATTGAAGTTGTTCCTATGATGGAGGTGTCGAATTACTTCGATGAAACATAAGTACTTTATGCATGTTAAATGTGTCCTCTTTTTGCTAGCGAAAAACTGAATGCGATTGAAAGGCTAATAGCTTATTTCGCAAAAGGGTATGTAATGTTCAACAAACGGGGTGTTCATTAATTGCTTGATTTGCTTTGTGATGCCTTTCTACCTTCACACATATGCCATATTTTCCTCCGAAATTCTTATAGAATACGTCTAAAACCATCTGATAAAACAAACATACAACTAACTGTGTAATGATATAGAAAATTGTATTTATTTGCGCAACCTCCAGTTGTTTGTGGGAGGGCTTATGTCTTATTTACGTTATTTGTGGTTGCGCATTGTGGTGTCGAACACATACTGTGTTGTGTTCTGTTTTTGTCTGTTTTCATTTTATGTACCCTACGTTGCCAGGTTCTCTGGAATGTCCATTTTTAATTTCCCTTTCGGTATTTTCTAATGCTTATTTACATTTATCGATTAACCAAATAAATGTCTCAAACCATATGAAACATGTAAAGATACAGACAAAGGACCTTTATGTATATGCAAATATGGATGCATAAGGTATTGTGTGGGGAAGTAGATCAAAGCTAATCTTGTATTGTAGAAACGTTTTCTCGCATAGACTATGCAGGTTGAACGTGTCGTGTTTCTTTGTTCAAGCATTTGATGTCACTGTAGCATTAATAGATTGCAGCACGAAGACATATTCAATGTGCAACAAACCGATAGTTTGTAATGTATAATAATATACGACACCTTCCATGGTCCTTCTTGCAAGTTCTAATATATTGATTCACTGACATATGCACCAGTTTTGCCGTTCTTTTCCAAAATATCCGAAGCCATTGCTTAGTATTTATTTTTATCATATTATATAGACTATTGATATTAGTTTAAGTAATTAAATTTTGTCTTAGCTTTTTACTCAGGGCCGGATTATCCTATAGATTATAATATGAAGCAGACAAGGGCTCCTCAAGCTATGTAATT
The DNA here is from genome assembly GCA_002080005.1 of Gigantidas platifrons. Classification (NCBI taxonomy): domain Eukaryota; kingdom Metazoa; phylum Mollusca; class Bivalvia; order Mytilida; family Modiolidae; genus Gigantidas; species Gigantidas platifrons. The sequence continues at coordinate 495,370 of MJUT01033289.1, forward strand.
GTCACAAACATATATCACGCGTAAA
>MJUT01033313.1:4824-20759 GCA_002080005.1 Gigantidas platifrons
ACTGTTGGAAAAGAGTAGAGGCTACGTGGAATATATTTGGAGATGGAGGCAACTTTTCAACAAGCTTCGATGCCACGGTTGTGAAAAAATTATTGAAAATGTTTGCGATGTCATTTAAATTATGACAATTTTGACCATCCACTTTCAGAACAACACAAGCATTGTTTTTTTTGTTTTGAACTATAACCTAAAGTTTTCAGCTGTTCCCATAATTTTTTCGGAGAGTTTTTGTTTTCTTCAATTTTATTTGCGACGTATTCTTCTTTAGCCTTTTTTACATTTCTTTGTACCAAATTTCGCAATTTACAGTAATCCAAATATAAATGTTTACTACCTGTTTTTTTTATATGATATTAAATATTGATCTCGTTTTCTAATATTATCTAAAATTTCTGAAGTCATCCATGGTTCGGAATTCTGTTTAATTTTTATTTCTTTATATGGAGCTATTGAATTTAAAGTTGATTGAAATAATTTTCGAAAAATTTCCCATGCTTGATTTACGTTTCTGCATAGATAGAGTTCCGACCAGTCAGTTTGTTCAAGTTTTTCTATAAAGGCTTCTTGTGTATAATGTTTTAATGATCGTATACGTACAGTACCCTGCTTACCTATGTGTTCTCTAGTTATTTTTCTAGTGCAAAAAATGGCAAAATGGTCACTAATTCCAACTTCAATGACACCGGATTGGCAAATCTTTTCACTAGTATTACATAAAATATGGTATATTAATGAACTACTGGAAGATGAAATTCGCGTTGGTTTGGAAATTAATTGTTCCAATGCATACATGTTAAGGATATTCGAGTATTTTTTGTATATATCAGAATTTTTGTTTTTCATACAAATATTAAAATCGCCAAGAATTATGATTTCACACTCCGGTCTTATTTTGTTCAGAATATATAAGGTCAAACAGTTCCAGAAAATTGTTTTCCTTTGGTGGCCTATAGCAAGTTCCTACTATTATAGGTTTGGATTTAGGTAATAACAACTCTATCCATACAGATTCTAGCTCATCAACTGAGATGTCTTGTACTAAAGTAAAAGAGATGTCATCTCTAATATAAGAGCAAACTCCACCGCCATTTCTAGTTCTATCCTTCCTCACAATACTGTAATTGTCAATCCAGATTTCTGCATCGGTAACAGAATCGTCGAGCCATGTTTCCGAAATAGATATCACTGCGGCTTTGGTTTTACATGCAATAATTTTTAATTCTGATATTTTTGGGAGCAGTGACCTAGCATTAAGATGAATAAAATGAAGGCCCCTTTGTTTAGAAAATTTAAAATGGTCCGAATCTTCAAATGAAGTTTTGGGTTCAACATTTTTTTTTTTTCAAAAGACTGATGTTGATCTTCCACAACATTTTTATTTTGATTAAAAGGAAGGGATTTGATTGTACATCGATCGCAAATAAAAGAATTGTGTACATCATTTTGCGTTTTTTCTTTAGAAATTTGGTTGCTAGTGATATTTGTACATTTTATGTCTATAACCCAGTACAGCAATTTAATAAAAATCTGAGATATTGTGGTTAAATTAAAAAAAACAATTATCAGGATCTCCCATGGAACAACACCATTGAAGAGGATACCATCCGTTACCCATACCTCTTTGCTGGTGGGAAAGGGATCAATGTTTGGCCCATTGTCAAGAACTCCACCCCAACTCCCTGTTCATGGCCCTTTTGACCTTGTTGGTTATTCTTGCTGGCTGCAAAAGGGCCCACATAATAGTTCAGGGAGTTTAAAATGCAGGTCCTCCACTGGATGTGTACCTATTCATTACTACTAGAGATGTTATCTATATACATTTGTACATCTTTAATTTTGTCAAATGCAACTTTCACAAGATGAAGATTTTTAGTACATTTATTTTACATGTTTTTTAATCTGATGTATTTGTTATTACATCATCATGTACCTGACATATTTATTATTACATCATCATGTACCCGACATATTTATATTTGTATAATAATTACATCTAAATATTTTGGCATCTTTAAAATAGATTATGATGGGAGGAGTCTGAGAGTAGAAAGAGTGTTTCATCATCTGTAAAAATTGCAATAATTTGGATTAATAAATGTTTAGAACTATATTTTATTAGTTAACTCAAAAAAATTTAGAACATGGGATGGAAATAAGAACATCACAAAAGGTCCTTAAATACACAAAAAATAATGTAGTTGGTAGTTGCATGGTGTAACGGTCTTAATGTGATTATAATTACCCTACTATCCAAATTACGTTGTCACAATGCTTTGACAACGTAATTTGGCTATGAAAGTCCTTTTAGGGTTGTACATTTTTTGTAGTTGTATAACTATAAAGAGATGGTTATAGTTGCGTCGTCTAAAGGTCTTTAGGTGGTCGTAGTTACGTTGTGTAAAGGTCCCTAGGTGGTCGTAGTTACGTTGTGTAAAGGTCCTTTGGTGGTTGTAATTACGTCATGTAAAGGTCCTTTGGTGGCTGTAATTACGTCATGTAAAGGTCCTTTGGTGGTCGTAGTTACGTTGTGTAAAGGTCCCTAGCTAGGTGGTCGTAGTTACGTTGTGTAAAGGTTCCTAGGTGGTCGTAGTTACGTTGTGTAAAGGTCCCTAGGTGGTCGTAGTTACGTTGTGTAAAGGTCCCTAGGTGGTTGTAGTTACGTTGTCTAAAGGTCCCTATGTGGTTGTAATTACGTCATGTAAAGGTCCTTTGGTGGTTGTAGTTACATCATGTAAAGGTCCCTAGGTGGTTGTAATTACGTCATGTAAAGGTCCTTTGGTGGTTGTAATTACGTCATGTAAAGGTCCTTTGGTGGTTGTAATTACGTCATGTAAAGGTCCTTTGGTGGTCGTAGTTACGTTGTGTAAAGGTCCCTAGGTGGTCGTAGTTACGTTGTGTAAAGGTCCCTAGGTGGTCGTAGTTACGTTGTCTAAAGGTCCCTAGGTGGTTGTAATTACGTCATGTAAAGGTCCTTTGGTGGTTGTAATTACGTCGTGTAAAGGTCCTTTGGTGGTTGTAATTACGTCATGTAAAGGTCCTTTGGTGGTTGTATTACGTCGTATAAAGGTCCTATGATGGTTGGTAGTACTTACGTTGTGTAAACGTCCTTAATTAGTTGTAATTACCTCGTATAAAGGTCCTGTGATGGTTGGTGGTTACGTTGTGTAAACGTCCTTACATGGTCATGGTTGTCGTTTGGTTATAGAAAGGTATTTTACTACATAGTACCACAACGTGGTATTTACGTCTAGGGGAGTCCACAAATCGGAGTAGTTAAAATGTAAAATTTTTACGTTGTAACAACGAAAAAGTTACGTTGTCACAACGTTTTGACAACGTAATTTGGCTAGTAGGGATGCATATATTTGCTAGGGAGTGAGTGATTGTTGTTTAACGTCAACTCAGCAATTTCCCAGCTATGTCATGGTGAGAACAAGTTAATTTTTAATGAGATGATGATGAGATCCGCTTTGTTCTAGACCAACACGTTTAGTTGGATTTTTACATTGCTAGCTCACTGAAACAACAGTTCGCTGGTAGACATGTTGCCCCACTCGGACACATAATCCTGATTCCGAGTCAACCAGTCTTTGTTATTTTTCCTTAATGCTGCATGTTTATCAGAGAAACAACAAATACCAATTTTATAGACTTTGGTTTGACTCGATCGGGGCTCAAACCCACTATCTACCACATTCGCAGCGAGCACACTAATCATTAAACCACCGATGCGGTCTGTTTGTTAGTGGTACCTATTTGTGGAACTGGTCTGACGATATGGCATTATGTTTTTTTTTATTTCATTCCAATGACTTCTTGGTATTGTGAGATTTTTTATCAAAATGTTATGATTATTTGTTGTTTGTATTTTAATTATTTCTTTTAAGTTAATCAGAAATGTTGTCCAGGAAAATGCGGATCACGTGATTGTAAAGTCGCACTAACTGTAAGATACATTTTGATATTATTTCATTTCCATAAAGTGGAATAGTTTTGTTTTTAATATTAAGAACAGTTTGAAGATATCAAAGGGAGGTAATAAGAATCAAAGAACGACAGACAACTCTATGGCTAAAACAAAAAGGACAAAAGGACAAAGAACGACAGACAACTCTATGGCTAAAACAAAAAGGACAAAAGGCCAAACAACGATATACAAAATATACACATAAAACTAAAGATCGAGTATCACGAACCCCACTAAACATCGAGGTGAACTCAGGTGCTCCGGAAAGGTAAGCAGTTCCTGCGCCACTAATGGTAGCCGCGATGATAATCTAGTTACACACCCGATTATTAGTCTTGAATAAGAAAAAGATCGGACATTTTTTACGACAATTGGAACATATCCGTGGTCATTTGTGACACAGATGTTCCGTATCGGTTAACCATTTTCCTTAGAGGTAATGAATAATGAAATCAGCAGATGAGTGATTGATTAGTGTTAAGCGCAACACGATCGTTGTTTATATCCATGTAAACAATTTTTCAGTTGTATCATTGCCAGAACAAGTTACTTTTTGATGTGCTGATATGATGATGATGTCTAGACCACCACGGTAGATTATATTTTATTGTACACTCCCTCTGCAAGAAATGTTGTTCCACTCGGACACATTATCCGAACTACACTCGGACACATTATACTGACTCCGGGACAATCAGTCTTTGCTTTAACTCCTTAATACCACAGAGTCCTTGGTTTGACCCTATTGAGGATCGGACCCGAATCTATTACACTCGAGTTCAGAATGCTTACTATTACACCTGACAGGTGTTGTCTTTGGTATACAATGACAAAAGTGAAGTACATTTCAGGGCAATATATATTGCAAGGCAATACGTCTTTTCTATGAAGGAAGAGATTTAAAAAAGTGGTTTTATCTGATTGAAAATCGTTAATGAATTCCTTTGAGAAAATGTAAGAAGAATTGAGTATGAAAGTACCCAAGGTGTAATCAGAATCCGTAAATCGAAGGACAGACAACACAATGACCAAACGAAAAGAGACAAAAGGACAAACAATGATACACAAAGTATACACACAAAACCAAAGATAGAGTAACATGAACCCCACTAAAAACCAGGGGTGAACTCAAGTGCTCCGGAAGGGAAATCAGTTCCTGCTTCACTAGTAGCACCGTCGTGTTAATCTACACAAAACCAAAGATAGAGTAACATGAACCCCACTATAAACCAGGGGTGAACTCAAGTGCTCCGCAAGGGAAATCAGTTCCTGCTTCACTAGTAGTACCGTCATGTTAATCTACACAAAACCAAAGATAGAGTAACATGAACCCCACTATAAACCAGGGGTGAACTCAAGTGCTCCGGAAGGGAAATCAGTTCCTGCTTCACTAGTAGCACCGTCGTGTTAATCTACACAAAACCAAAGATAGAGTAACATGAACCCCACTATAAACCAGGGGTGAACTCAAGTGCTCCGGAAGGGTAATCAGTTCCTGCTTCACTAGTAGTACCGTCGTGTTAATCTACAGAAAGCCAAAGATAGAATAACATGAACCCCACTAAAAACCAGGGGTGAACTCAAGTGCTCCGGAAGGGCAAAAAGATAGAGTAACATGAACCCCACTATAAACCAGGGGTGAACTCAAGTGCTCCGGAAGGGCAATCAGTTCCTGCTTCACTAGTAGCACCGTCGTGTTAATCTACTTACAAGTCAGTCATGGATGAATGCTTCAATAATGTTTAATGAATTCAAAATTTTCTGCTTACAGGGAGATAGTCCCGGATGTCCACCCATCAATCCAGACCTCCGCTGTATTGTCTATAATCAGCAATGTAATTCTGATTAAGATTGTGATAAAGGTCAGTATATGGCACGAAAGTAATAAAAAACAGAACATTAACTATAATAAGCATTATTAAATATTCAGAAAATATGAGTTTATCCTTTTAGAATATCGCCGCCAATTGTAAGTGTGTGATCAGCCGATGCAATACTTCTTTACTTCTTAAAGAAGAAAATTATTAACAAAGTATACTGTAGAGACCGCACAGTACGCTACAGTACATTATTAGCATACTTCTAACCCTAACCCTAACCGTGAGGTATTAAAGCAGAGAACAGAACTGACAAACATCAAAATGGGTCATTTTACATATATATAAAATATAATTCAGATTGACCAAAAATTAAAAGACAATCATGACAAATAACCATGACAATATGGCATCTCATGTCTCATTGTTCCGAACATATTTAGTTTCCGAAGTACATCTTTCTTATGAAGCTAATAATGTACTGTAGCGTACTGTGCGGTCTATACAGTATACTTTGTTAATACTTAAAGAAGACTAACAGCATTCATAATTTTCTTCTTCAAGAAGTAAATAAGTATAGGATAGGGTGGCAGGGCTTTCAATAGAAGCCGGTAGCCGGCGATTTTCGCCGTTTATTTAGAGAAAGACCGCCGGCTATTTTGTTGAGAAAAAAAAATTGAAATTTTATTTCAATCAAATCTATATTTACGGCGCTTTATTTATATTTTTTTTTTTTGCTTCCTGGAATAACAGTTTTCCGATGTACTGTTTAATACACGATTTTTCATTGATCGAGAGATTTGTTCAGGACTAGTACTGCATCCCAAAGATTCCCAAACAAATCCGGTAAAAATAAATTCGGTCCGGAAAACATTGGTTTCCACCGGACCGACTTCCCAATAATCCTGTATAAAATACAGGGTTTAATAGAGCCCTGTTTGATCTCCAATTTGTCCATAATTTATTTTGATTAAAACTAGAGTGAAATACCAGATCAAAACTCTTTTCTTGTATCATTTCTCCAAGCTTTGATGAAGTTCAAGGACATTGACAAAATTAAAGTCGCAATCTCAGAAACGGCAAGCGCAGTTTAATGAACGAAAATATCAATATTTGAAATTATAAGTACAATGCCTTCCCGGGAAAGACGTCTGAAAGAAAATGCAAAGAAAGTGGCAAAGGAAAACAAAAGTTTGACATCGTATTTTTCAACTTTGCAAGTTGATATAAACAATGAGTTATTTCCCTTTGTTATATATATACTTGAAACAAACCAAAATTAACAAAATCTAAATAAGCCATTTACAATATTTTATTATCAAACACAATAAAACCACTTAAGTTTAATCTGAAATAAAAACCTGTCTACTTAAACTGAAACAAAGACAATATTTAGCAACAACCAGTTTTATACATTACCTGTAGTAATAACACACATGCGTATATAGACATCCATTACTTCTTCTTTCTGTATTGACGTCCAGGTTTGGACCACAAGGTATACAACTTGTACTTATAATAGAGTTGCACTACACCCACAATATCGAATAATTAAAAATTTCGGATAAAAGGTAAAAATAAACCAGTATGGTTGTATCCAATATTCTATATACAGATATTTTGACAGTTTTACAGTTATACCAGTGTTGTGGACAATACTGGTATAAATTGATCCATAATTTGCATGAGATCAATTATATCAAATTTTGTTCTACTTTGGGTTAATGTTTCCTTTTTTCTAGACAACAATCTTTATTTTTAGTAGAAACCAAAATGAAGCAAATGAACCACAGATTAACAGCTATATCATGGTACTTTATACAGCAACTCATGAAATATTTTAAGTAACATAAGAAAATTACCTGTAGACATTTTAGGAATAAATTTTAATCAGGGAGTAGACATTTTGGAAAACAAATTCTAATTAGCCAAAATTGACCTGTAGACATTTTGGGATGATCCCAGATTAACACATTAAAGAGAAAATTAATTGATTCAGACCCCCCTGGCATATTGCCGTTTTATTCACAGGTCGCACGTATAAAATTGCCCCTTTTCAGTTTTGCACGCTTCCCTTACACTGACAAGAATCACTCTGGACCGGACAGATAAAAATTACTGGAGGCGGATATCAATTTGGCGCCAAATTTAAACTTGTCTTTTGTGCAAAATACGATAGAGGACTTGATTTAGGCTTTTGGTTTATTGAAACCTTTGAAATGGACAAATATTACAAGGTGTTTTCTGATTAAGACAAATGGTTGAAAAGATCCAGTAAAATTTGTATTTATCTGTGAATTTAAATAAAATACTTTGCTTTATTTATATATAAAAAAAAAAATCCACAAAATGTTTACTTCAAAGCAGGGGATATGTATAGGCTAGTCCTGCTATCCAATCCTTTTCAGTACTTTTCTGAATAAAATATGTTTAAATTAAATTAAAGCAGACTTGTTTTAACAAACAATGTTCAGAAAAATATTAATATATACAGTTAGTTTGCATTACTAAAACGAGAAATGGAAAATTGGTAGCCCTTGGTTGAAAGCACCCACTGCAGGAAAAGCTTGATATTTTTTCAGTCCTGTGAAATTCTTTATTGAGCTTACTGATATTGCAGCTCTCCACAGTTGTTGATGGATATAAAATACAATGTTTTCTGGAGCCTCCGGGAGCGTTGCCCCCTGGACACCCTACAATGGCATTGCCTTGTAATGGCTTTTGGTAGCCTTTAGTGGCCCCCAAACACCTGGCCGAAAAATGTCGGCGCATTTCTCCATGTACTTTTTGGAAATAGCCTGCTACTTCAAAACTTATTGAAAGCCCTGGGGTGGTATGATTGAATGAGTGGTTGTGTGCCTACCGCCAACTCATCAGTTTTTCATCTATATACTGGCGGATAGACATTTCCCACTCGGACACCTTATCCTGTTTTCGAGCCAATCCGAGTTCGAACCGATGATCTACCGCACTCGATGTGAGCACACTAACCATTCCACCGCTGCTGCAATAACGTCAATTGTAGGGGCAGTTGTTGCCATGATCATATTGCATTTGGTTTTATATTTTTTCCTATGCAATCAGCATCTAGTACCGCTGAAAGTGTGAGTTCGATTCCCATCCATTTTAAATTTTTAAATAAGTATAAAGCTGGAGATTACAAAAAAAACAACATTTTTGAAGTATTAGATATTTCTAGGTATTTTCCTGTAAAATTTCCATACAATATATTGCTCACGGCTTATTTTCATTGCGAGGAGTAAACTTTAGCTTACCAAAAACCATTGTTTTTCAAAATGTGGTGTAAACGACATAATTTGCTTGATTTTATTTTTATTTTTATAATCTTATTCCACGCAAAGATGATAACATTAATAGATATATCTTGCACATGGTGCTAAAAATAACTTTAAAGTAAACGAAAACAGTTACTGGAAATGATGTATTGTGTTTCCGGATTGAAATATTCTATTAACAATATCGGGGGTGGTCGTGGTCGTGATCGTATGGTAATTGGATTTACAACTACTTATGCAATCAGTGCCTACATGTTGTATCTCCACTAACGTTGTGAGTTCGAATCCCGCTCAGGCGAGATGTACTCGATACAACATAAAGTTTGACAGTGACTTGCGACAGGTGGGTTGTTATCTCGGGGTACTCTGGTTTCCTCCACAAATAAAACTGACCACGACAGAACTGAAATAATGTTGCAAGTGACTTTAAGCACCATAAACAAAAACAAAAACCAAAAACCCGGAAAATTTATTTGCCAGGTTATTATGCAAATTGTCAAATATGTATTCCTCTAAACATTTAATATTACAGTGTTCTAATTAAATTTTTGCTTTCTGTTCATAATATTTACTGTTTTAATAGGTGAACTGTGTTGTTTCCAACCTTCATGTGGTACTTCCTGTCAGAAAAGGGTGGTACCAATACCGGTATGTATCGTAAATAAATGATTTGATGATTTGATTTATTGTGTTCTATGCAACTTTCAGCAATATTTCAACTATATAATGGCCACCAGTTTTAGTGGTAGAAGAAGCCGGAGTACCCTTAGAGAACCACAGACCACGGGCAAGCAACTGGCAAACTTTATCACTTGCGGCTGCGAGTCGAGTGCACCCTTTTTAGCTCACCTGACCCAAAGGGTCATGTGAGCTATTGCCATCACTTTTCGTCCATCGTCTGTCGTCCGTCGTCCGTCCGTCAACATTTCACATTTTAATCTACTCCTCAGAAACTACCGGGCCAATTGCAACCAAACTTTGGTGGAATAGTGCTTGGATGGCCCCCTTCCAAAATTGTGTCCGGTGATCTCGACTTCAAACCAAGATGGCCGCCAAGCTAAAAATAAAAAAAAAGGGGGATGAAATTTCAATTGTCCATTGCTGCTTTAGTATAAGTCAAAATGAGCTCAAATTTTATCTACAGCTACATGGCAAGGAGTAGTTTCACATATATCCCGGGTTTTTCTGTGAAATTTTTCTTTCAGCCGATTTATACCGATTATGCAAATTAGGCATATTTTGATAAAAGATCACATTTAAATCTTCTCCTCTGAACCAAATTAAACCAAACCTGGCAGGGATGGTCCCTGGGTGGGTCCCTTTCAAAATTGTGTCCGACAGCCCCGCCCTCCATTCAAGATGGCTCCTGTTACTAAAAATAGAAATTTCTTCAATTGTCAATTGCTGCTTTAGTATAAGTCAAAATGAGCTCAAATTTTAACTGCAGCTATATGGCAAGGAGTAGTTTAACATATATTCCAGGTTTTTCTGTGAAAGTTTTCTTTCAGCTGATTTATACCGATTATGCAAATTAGGCATATTTTTTTTTTTGTAATTTGTTTATTTTTGAAAAAGGAATAAACATGTAATGTATATATTCAGTTACATTAATCAATAATATATTGTTTTTTTGACACCCAACACACATATACTAAGATCATTTTCAATCATAAATACATATCTATTTTAGCCATACATCTACATTTGCCAATGCTACCTCAAGAGGCTGCCATTTCATGTTGAAGCAGTCAGCAACTACAGAGGGTGATAAATTAAGACGTGCAGAGTACTTTTCCATTTTTATTTCAGAATTGAGATATTGTAACCCTGCATTCAAGTTTGGTAACATATCCTTTAACTTGCATATATACAAGTAATATTTGAGAATAAGTAGACAATTCTGTACAGGTAGACTACTTTCAAACTGTACATTTCCCAAAATAATACCTTTTGGAGTCAAGTTTACATTGCTTCCATCTATATTTTTTAGAAAGTCCATTATTGAAAACCAGAAGTTTTTTGTTACATTACAGTCCCAAAAAAAGTGTTTATTAGTTTCTTTTGCTTCATTGCAAAAGGAACATAATTCAGTTTCTTTTATCTTGCACTTATAGAGATAGGGATTTAGAGCAAGAATTCTGTGAATTAGTTTATATTGAAAACATGACAATTTATTATTATTTGATAATGAAAAAGATTCTGAAAAGATAAGACACCATTTGGTTTCTTCTATATCAAACTCATTTGATCACTTATTAATAATATATACAGGTACAACTGTGTTTTTATTAACAAGCTGTCTATAGAAATATTTACAGGGTTTTGGGTCAATCTGTAACTGATGAATAAACTTATTCTCTTTATATATTAAATTGTGACAGGTATTGATCAAGTGTTTCCAATGTCTTGGTATTGCACTTATAATACCATAGCACTCTACAAATGTGGTGTCAACATGATATGTGTCCTGAAAAAATTCATAGCTCATTATTTGTTTATTTTGATCAAGTAAATCATTTATAATATAAATGTCCTTTTCAATCCAATTCTTCAAACAGGAAGATGTATTGTTGACTTTGATATGACTATTTAGCCATATGGATTGGCTCAAGACATCATTTCCATCTATCACTTTTTCATTTTTTAGGTTACTGAAATTGTCAAGAATGTCTTTCCAAAAAGGGTTTAAAGTGATTGCTACTGTGTGCAGTCCTTCTTTTCCAAGTAGTAAAATTTTATCCCCACCCCAATTTTCTAAAGAATCAATTAATAATATTTTCCAAGGAGAGAAATTTAAAGGATTTATATATTTCTTTATCCATGTCATTTTTAATGCTTGACAGAAAAGTTTGATATAAATCATTTTCAAACCACCATCCTCGTAACTGTTTGTTAGTATTTCCCTCTTAACCTTATCCCGTTTTCCATTCCAAAGAAACTTATAAAAGGATTTTTGTATATCTTTTAATATATTGTCAGGTGGGTTTGGCAGAACTGTTAGGATTTGGATTATAATTTGCAGTGCTAGAGACTTGATAACTAATTTTTCCAATATATGTTAAATCACGCCAGCACCAAGCACTTAGTATCTTATTAATACTTTGAAGTTTATCTGAGAAATTTAGAAGAGTTTTGTCTGGATCAAATTTAATACCAAGGAGTTTAAATTTACCTGTATGATTCCAAGTTATATTATTTTGGAGGAAATATTCCTCCCCGATCCATGTTTAGAGCCAATCCATATTGCTTCTGTTTTGTCTAAATTTACTTTTAAACCAGAAAATTCCGAGAAAAGGGACAGTACTAGTAATGACTTCTCTAACGATTGAGGGTTGTCATCTAAAATTAAAGAAGAATCATCTGCATATTGGCTGAGGAGAAATTCAGAGTTTTCTATCTGTACTCCAGTAATATCTTTATCGTTTTTTAAGGCTGCAGCAAGTAACTCTAGAACCAATATAAATAGATAAGGTGACAACGGATCACCCTGACGTACACCCCTACTCAATTTGAAATAATCAGAGCAGTGTCCATTATTTATAATACAGCTGCTGATATCATTATAAAAGGTTTTGATCCAAGAACAAAAAGACTCCCCAAAACCAAGAAATTGTAAAGCTTTATACAGAAAAGACCATTCCACTGTATCAAAAGCTTTTTCAAAATCTAGGAGAACTAGCAGACCAGGAATGTCATCCCTTTTCATTTTTTCTATAAGATCAAAAATCAGTCTGGTGCATTCCCCAATATATCTTCCCTTTAAAAAACCCTTTTGTGTTTGACTTATTAAATCTACCAAGACTGGTTTCAGTCTATTTGAGATGGCAGCTGAACATATTTTCAAATCTACATTTAGCAGGGTAATTGGGCGCCAATTTTTTAAGGAGTATTTAAATTTTCCTTCTTTTGGAATACATGTAATTATTCCCTGTCTTTGGCTAATAGAAAATTTTTGTTCAGAATAACTTTCATTCAAGGACTTAACTAGAATATTTTTCACATCAAGCCAGAAAAATTTGTAAAATTCTGTTTTGAATCCATCGTTTCCTGGGGATTTCATATTTTTCATGTTTTTTAAAGCTTTGAGACATTCCTGTTCTGTAAATTCTCCCTCACACAATTGCTTTTGGTCCTCGGATAATTTGGTTTTAAAAGGGTTCTCATCATTTAGAAAAACATTTTTGTGCACATCATTTATTACTGGATTTGTTGAGCTATATAAATGTTTATTAAAGGATTGCTGTTCGCTAAGAATATCAGAGATGTTTGTTTTTTCTGTTCCATTTTGTGAAATTAATTTTGGAATAATCTTTTCTGTATAATATCTTTTTTCCAAATTACAAAAATATCTCGAACATTTTTCTCCCTCTGTTCTCCATTTCGCTTTAGCACGAGTAACTATACCCTGCATTTTAATTTCTCTTATAGATTGTAGTTTGCTTTGCAAGATGTCTATTTCAAATTTAAATTTTTCATCTAGAGATCTCTCATAATCTTCAGTTTTCTTTTGAATAGATTTTTCTATCTCCCTTTCCTGTTTATCTCTTTCCCTTTTCATCTATGAAGTGTGTGATATAGTCATTCCTCTTATTTTAAGCTTGATCATTTCCCATAAAAGTTGATAATTTATGGAAAAGGTACTATTTTCAAAATCGGTTTCAATATCGGGTGAATCTAACTTGTACTCATTTAATACTTCTTGTATGACCTTTTTGACTTTATTGATATATTCAAAATCTGAAAGTGAACTATTGTTAAATTTCCACACACCTTTACCCCTTTTTTTATTATTAAATTGTAAACATATACTGACTGGTGAATGATCCGACCTGTAAGCAATTCCAATTTCAGATTTTATAATAAAAGCTTCAAAATCAGATGAAACCAAAAAATAATCAAGCCTACTTTGTTTTCCCCCTGGGCCTCTCCATGAGAAGCGGTGTACGTGTGGGTTTTGAATTCTCCAATTGTCATGGATATCTAATTCATTCATAATATTGAAAAGTGTTTCATGTGATTTAGGATTATTTTGATTTACATAATTGAGAGTATCCTTTTCATAGTTCTGAACCACATTCCAGTCACCCACTGAAATCTTTGAAGTATTTTCACATAAAATTATATTAGAATACAGATTTGAAAAAAAAACTCTGGATTATCCTCATTTGGGCCATAAACTGCAACTAATGTAAATCTATAATCACTAACAGTTATATCTAAGATTATAAAATTACCATTTTTATCTTTAATATCCCTATGAACTTTGAACTCAAATGAGTTTTTAAACAATATTGCTACTCCTCTACTATTACTAGCATACGATGAAAAATATGCATCGTACCCCCATTCAGTATGCCATTGGTTTTCAACATTTTTTGTGCTATGAGTATCAATCAAAACACTAATAATATCATATTGACTCCGACACCTCTGAAAAATATCCCGTCTTTTAATTTTATCTGAAAAAATACCTCTGCAGTTGGTTGATCCAATTGTTATTGATGACATACTATTAATATATTACATATGGAAATGGCAAACCTCCCAGATAGTAAATTGACAAATAATACAGATTGTATGAACATATATGAATGAAAATATATAAAACAGTAGACATAACATCTACAAATATAAAGAGATGTGAGTATACATGCTTTCCTTTTGAGTATGTGTAACCCCTTATCCCTCCCAACTGTTTTTTGACCCAGTACTTTTCCCATTCATAATAGCCAAAATCAAAGAAAATATCATTACCCCAATAAATAACCATACATTAAAGATGGTATTTTCTATCCAAATACCCCTTCCCCAATTTTCAATTAACATCCTTAGTTTTTTAAAGAGATATATTGAAAAAAAGACATGAAGTCTCAGTCTGCATACTAGGGGCGGACAAAACGTTTCTACTTTTTTTTTTTAATTAAAATTTTCCACAACTCCCTCCTCATACATAGTTAAGTACCTGATATACAAAACATCACATATACATAGACACATACATAATATGTGCATACCTATCATACACTCATACACATACATGCACAGCCAAACCTGCAATAAGAAGTCACCTTTGGTACAAAGAAAATGTGGCCTCACAAGACAGATGACCTCCCAAAAGAGGTTAAATTTGTACTAAATTTACTACGACAGGACAAGAAAAAGAGTGACCTTTCCACTCAGGTGACCTCATGGGCAGGCCCGACTGTACATACATATATACAATACACATACATACAATTACATGTACCCATGCATATGCACGCCCATAGATACATAAATGAATGGCAATGTATGCACATATACACGTGTACACGTGTACACAAATACATGAAAACAGAGGCTGCAAGATTAGGTGTGACTCTTATGAGCCACATTTATCATATTGGGGGCAACAAATCCCCTCTTTACTAGTATATAAGAGTATTTACTCAATATTCCATACTAATTTTGATTTAGAATTTGAATTTAAGGTTTTTAACATATATGTACATACAATTTGCTTATGAAAAACTGAGCCATGTTGTTCACCCCTCATTTCGTCCAGAGGAAACTCTTCACATAAACTTCCACCTGTTTCCACAAATGGCTCTAGGTAAGGTTTTTCTAAAATTGGCCAATCACAAACAAAAACCGATGGTAATCATGTTTGTTAATGGGATAAAATGAGCAATCCATACAGAGGACCCTCAAATGATGCTCCCCATCAAGTTTCGATTAAATTGGCTTCAGAATAGAAGATTTTTTTTTTTCATATCGACCAGCCAGAAACAAGATTAATCCATGGCGGCCATTTCTGTTAACAGATGGGGATAGAATTAGCAATCTCCATAGAGGACCATCCATAGATGCATCCCA
>MJUT01033333.1:16273-34503 GCA_002080005.1 Gigantidas platifrons
TATTATCTCATATTTAGACTGAATAGAAAGGCTAGCACTCAAATGATTAAATAACAAAATTCACAAAAAACACTGGTTACCATTCAAACTTCTCAGGGAAACATCCTAAAAATAATAATATGTTACAGTCATATCAAAGATTTTATTTCCTTTTGAAAACCTGATTCATTAAAACGAAGGGAATGGGAAAAACTAATACTACTAGTCGCTACTGGGAGTATTTAATGACCTTGTTTGCCAATTCAGGCCTCACACGGTGAAACCCCCGAGCTACGGTAGTTCCCCTGGATTCCTTGACACTTCCTTGGCTCGAACCTACAGTGGTCAGATCTCGTGATTTTAAGTCCAGTGCTCTAACTCCTCGGCCGCCATGCCCCCTTCTGACGATGGGAAAAACTATTCATACGTCATTCATTTATACACAAACACTTTTAACAGCGATAACAATAAAATCATTAACCATCTAGAAAATCTGTAAAAAAAATTATGTGTTTAACATAAAATAAAAAGCAACAAATAAAATGTACGATGTGGTGTTCCCAATTTTTTAAAAATGTCTCATTTTCCGTTAATTGCATTTCCCTATATAAAAAAAGGATTTAGTGCAGAATTAAGATTTATTTCTCTTCAATAAATTTGAGAGGTCGTTCACCCTCGAATGTAGATATTTTCAAAATTTATTTAAAACACCATTTTATCCAAGAATGAAATTCTAAGTATATTAAAGATTTACTTAGCCGGAGAGGTCCACCGACCCTGGGCAGGCAACTGGTAAACTTTACCACTTGCGGCTGCGACTTGAGTGCACCCTTTTTTGTAATTTACAAAGCTGGGCGCAAACCCACGCCGTATTGGTGATATGCTTGTATGAGCTGTTAGGTCTAATGACCTAACACATTGAGCCACCCGGGCCCCTCGTCTTACACAAATAAGTATTGATTAGACATTTACAAATGCATGTATTTGTCCTCGAATGATTTAATTGAATTTTATTCACTATAGAGAATATTACATTTTTTTAAACTTCCGTGATCAAACAGACAAAATAAGGTATTAAAAGTTAAAACGGGATTTTTAGAGTTATGCATGATCATGCATGACTATATTAAATATTTTCTCACCTGGCAGTTATGCCGTGATAAAACTTCGAATAAAAAGTACAAAATACTCGTATTATACCTTGTCTAAATATGAGATAATAAAAATGTTCGTATAGAAAACAGATGACGTTTCGAAAATTGCAACATTTATACTCCATCGGCGACTGACGCTCGACCATTGCGCCATCGTCGCGCGATTTTCGCCTTCTATTGTTATAAAAATTAGAAAATAAGGAAAATTGATATTACCTGTTTTAACACCCGCCATGTTGGGATGGTGGCAATTTCAGTTACCACAATCTGATTGTCACCAGTGAATAGGGTAGATAGGGAAGAAGGAAATGGGCCTAACACAAAATGTACTTGCATAGCAAAACATCAAATTTGACATAATTTCATGTGTTTCTTGTCTAAAATTAAAAATGAGTTCTTTGATGTCTCATGTAAATTGTTGTTGGGTAGTGATTACACTTTGGGAAAAAGAAAGTGGGGGGGGGGGGGTATACAAAAATTCCAGCGGACATTGTCTTATTTGAATAATTTGTGTAATGTAGCTTTTACTATTAACTACATCTATTTTCTCTGTTGATTTGTTGATCTCTTCTTTTTTTCTCCAAATTTCCAGTTTATTGGAGCAAATTCCTTCTCTCAGTTTATATTTCGCGCCTTTTTCTGATCCTTTGTGATGCCCTTGATTTCTTCGTATGTATCAACGATAAAAGCCTAGGTCATCAGGAAAAGTTTGAGAAAAGTATTACCTCCCCTAAAACAATTCAGAAACTTCCGGTGCTGTAAATTTAAAAACACAACGTTCAGTGCTAAATTGTGACTATTTAATAATAAATTGTGATCCGATGGACTTTTAACGTATTGAATGAACAGAATAATATATTAGAAAACGACGACCACGGCTGTTACGGCGAGAAAGTGACTTTTCAAGGAGAAATTTACTATTGAACCGAGGTATGTGAAACTTCATGGTATCCAGTAACCCAAAAAAATGGCGGCGAGTTGCCGGCCTTGTTGATATTATAGTATTTGTAGAAAAAAAATGGGTTGTATCAAAATGTGTAAAATACGTCAAAATTAGGTGATTCTGCGTAGAGAAGGTTATAATAGAGGCACTAAAAGGAAACATATTTAGTTTTAATGAAATAACGAAAATCACAGAGTCTACCCGAGCGCCTGTGTATTGTATTTGAAGTATTGTAGACGTGAATTGTCAGCTTTACCGTCGCAATTATTCGTTTCAAAGCTCCGCTATGCATAGCCAGTAAACTCAATTTGCGACAGTAAATGTAGTGATTTAAATCGACAACACTTCAAATACAATACAATTATTCCCAAAATGTCAACGAACTATGTCTTACTAACCAGAATTAGAGAGTCCAAGCATCAGAGAACCACAGATCATCAATATCCTGTAATTAAAATGATACATTATATAGAAACTAACATCATCAAAGTACTCGAGTTCTTGATTGGCGACATATTTGCTATGTTTGATGGGTAGGCAATCGACATTTCAATGGGTACCAATTGTGGTCCTCTTCTCTCCGACTATTTCCTCTATTCGTATGAAGCAAACTTCATACAGGGACTTCTCAAAGAAAACGTATTGAAAGTACATGTAATTTAATATTCCTCTTCGCTTCGGTCCATATATCATATTGGGTTAGGGTGAGGGTTATGGTGTTTAACGCCACTTTCAACAATATTTCAGCTATATCGTGGCGATCAGTTTTATTAGTGGAAGAAACTGGGGTAACTGGAGAAAATTACCGACCTTCCACAAGTCGCTGGCAAACTTTATCACATAAGGTTGTATTGCCTGAGCGGGATTCGAACTCACAACGTTATTGGTGGGGGACAGGCACTGATTGCATAGAGAGTTGTAAATCTAACTATCATGCGATCACGATGGTCCCTGTATCATTTTATGGGTGACCGACCGGTCAACAGCCACATTACCCTCAGCTATATATAATATGGATTAGGCACAGCCTGCAGGCGAGCATTGCATCTACGCATAGACATGTACATGTACAAACAGTAGTTTTGGGTTCTTTTCTTCATTATTCTTGATTATTTTTCATTGTTCTTCAATTCAACTTACCCAGTTAATTCTTTTGCAAAGGAGATTTTATGGGCCGCGATATATAGGGGACGACCTTTTCTTAGGGCCGAGATATATCGAGGACGACTTTTTTTTAGGGCCGATCGTTCTTTAGGGGCGAAACAAGAAGGTGTAACGATTATCCATTTTGTAATGTTTATTGATCAATTATCACTTAAGCACTTTATCTAAATTGGATTATGATTAATACTGACAGTAGGATTGTACCATCAACAAACTAACGGAACTTTCTGTCTGCAGTTTATTTCTTATCTAAATGTATTTCACAGTCATGATCTCCTGTTATACTTTAGGAGCGTAACTTTCCCATGTCAATGAATTCTCTTTGTTTTGAATATTCTATGAAACAGCTGATCTTGCTATTTATAATCACGTGTGTGTAGATTGTAGTTAATAAACATGTATTTTCTAATGGAATTATAGAACCCATGTTAAAAATATAACACATTTTTTAAATAAATTGTTTCATGTAAAGAAGCGTACAGGCTTCCTTTCTAATTTTTTTTTTTTTTTTTTTTTTTTTAAACTGGATAGTTATTTTGCATTCAAATTAAAAGGATATTTCCTGTACTTCACTCCGATTGTCCATTCTATGCCGAAACTTAGAATCCATTTCCGGTTGGTATTGATCATCATATAGTGATTCATCCCCTTACACACATGTTGCTGTTTTGCTCGCATCTTGGGATGCTCGCTATTTAGTATATTGTCATCACATAGAAAGCACGAATGTTGTTAATTAATATGGTTTTAGATTTATCGTTTGTTGACAACTATGGTAGAATATATTTCTGTTTTTAAATGTGACCTCATTAGAGGTCAAATGTTTCTTAAGATGTTTGCAAATCGTTGACATATGGCTTAGGTATAAACACAATTCACAACTCACATCATTTCACTAACAGGAGAGGTTTGGTCCAAAGACCTAATTTAACCCTGCAACTTTTTATTGATATGCCTGTACCAAGCCAGGAAAATGAGCGTCATATATACGTGTGGTGGGGGTATCAATTTGCCTTTTTCTATACTTTTCACTTGCATTTTATTTCTAACAATGTCTCGGGCTCCGCCTTAGAACTTTGAATAGACTCTCGTGATGCATTATCCACATACACACACGATAAGGAAAATAACTCATGTAAAAGCGTGTAGAAATGTATAGTTTTAGAATCAAGTCGGAAATGCGCAAATGATCTATCATAGAATATAATAATTTACTTGTACATTAATAAAAACGTAGATATCAAATTTAGTGCGCACGATGCGTTTCTGGAATAACCTTCATCAGGTACGTTACTGTAATAACCTTCATCAGGTACGTTACTGGAATAACCTTCATCAGGTAGACTCAAAATCGTAGTATTGGAAAGTCAAATAATATAAAGTTTTGAGAGCAATAAAACCAAAGGGCCTAAACATGATAGTCAAAATTGGCTAAGGTTACTTATGTCTGAGGAAAGAGAACATCAGTTTAATCAATAATTACATTATTTATGACCTGTAAATTTCGGCAATAAATATATCTAATAAAACTCTTAAAGTGTACCATATACTTACATTGACAATATTTTCGGTCCAATAATCCAAAACTTGTACACTAACGGACCCCAGGAGACGGTAAAGAGTTCTAGTAACGTAACTGCTATAGTATACAGTTGGTGTTGTTTTTCTTGTTGTTTCTTACAAGATGTAGGCCTTTGTCGCTCTGAATGAATATCATATGTCGTTTTCTCCTCATTTCAAATTATCGAATAAGACTGATTTGTGGCATCTGTGACGTGATCGATATTCGTTATGAAGGGTATTACGGTTGTAAGTTTTACATCATCAATGCTGCTTGTTCCATAAAGCGAATGATTGTAAAAGTTTCCTCCATCTTTGTTAGTACACAACTCCGAGTAAAATCCGTTGTCTATCAACACATAAATATATGAACTCCATCCCCCGGGGATAAAAGCAAACAGCAATGTCTCTAAAATTGTTACAAACACAAGCAAAATCAGCAATATATTACATTTAACGATGCTTAAGTTCAAATATCCTCTTGTAGCTTAAGTTCAAACCTCCTCTCGTAACTTAAGTTCAAACCTCCTCTCGTAGCTTAAGTTCAAATCTCCTCTCGTACCTTAAGTTCAAACCTTCTCTCGTAGCTTAAGTACAAACGTACTCTCGTAATTTGAACCCTTGACGATGTGTCTTCATAACGATGTATGTGTGATATTCATCAAACAATATATAAGCTTCGAGTTTTATCTATTCCGGAAATTTCCGTATTTAGTTTATACCTAAGAGAGTTCAACAATTACACAAATATCTCTCGTGTGTAGATATAAACACGCGTGTAGCGCTTCTCAACCTTTA
The DNA here is from genome assembly GCA_002080005.1 of Gigantidas platifrons. Lineage (NCBI taxonomy): Eukaryota > Metazoa > Mollusca > Bivalvia > Mytilida > Modiolidae > Gigantidas > Gigantidas platifrons. The sequence goes on from MJUT01033333.1 coordinate 21,872, forward strand.
GATATAAATAACTACATGTCTGGTGATGAATGTTATAACAATAAAACATGAAACGGAAAATAAAAGTTGTACATCACATGGTGTCTGGATTTAGCCTAGTTTACATGTTTACATTTAAAGATTAGAGTTTACATTGATTAATATGTTTCAATATACAGGTATACTTGTGACATTATTACTCTGCAGCAAAAATATGTAATACTTTCATTTTCTTTGTTTAAATACTGCTTTCTTTTAAAAATAGTTATAAAGAGATAATATATCTGTCGTCTGTAGATTGATCTATAAATAGTCTCACTAGTTAATTCTCTACACTGATAATTCTTTGCAGTGGAAAATTCGAAAGGTGATCCGAATGTTTCTGGGTAGTATCAATTTTCACACAAGTCATATAAAAAAAGGTTATTATCCAATTAGTGTATTGATTGATTTTTGGTGTTTAACGCCACTTTCAGCAATATTTCAGCTATATCATGAGTAATTGGTGTTCAACGGTGGCTGGGGACGTCAAACACATTAAGTGTCAATATAATCAAAATGAATTACTGTTATGTCCAATAAAAACACTTCTTATCCATTCTGTATAATATATACACATATAAACACACAAACATTGATAAAACAAATGTACAAAAAAGAAAGCAGCTCATTAATGGTACAAGTTCATTATAGAAGAAGCAAGAACAAACATGTATGAAACAGAACCGATAGAATAGAAATACATGAATAAAAACATATATACATATATCGAAAAATTTCACAAAATCCTGGAGTCATACTGGTCTTCTTCTTACTCGCCGTTGCCCTCGAGAGTGAAGCAAAGGTGGTGCAGCTTCTTCTGTACTGTGATTGTGTACCCTATACAAAAACGTTTCGATCAAATTAACTCTGTTGCCATTATGTTATTTGTCCTCGATGATATTCCTATCAAAGATGTTGAATTCCTCTGGCATATCATTATCGTCAGCAGCCCCTCGAGACACCAGATGATCTGGCGCACTCACGGAACATTGACCATTGTCTGTTGGTGGCATCAGAAAATATGATGCACTCGCATTATCTTGATCAATGCCTCTATGAGACATCAGAGCATCTGACGCACTCAAAGCAGTATCGTCTTCATCAATTAGTCCTGTTAAATCAAATTCTTCATTCTCAACAGTTTCATTCATCAGCTCATTCCGTTGACGCTTTACCCAGATAGGAAATTATCTGTCTTGGCAAAGTTTTAATCTGTCATGGTGTATCCAGGTCTGGTATTTTCTGTCTTTTATCTGATGTAGCATTGGTGGTTTAACTGCCGTTATGAGATATGAACCTTCCCAGGGTGATTCAAGCTTTATTGATTTCACTCTGCATATCTTTACATACTGGTTCTCTGCTGTATTTATCATCACTGATGGAATATTTTGCCCATTTAATCTAATGGAATAATCTGACAAATTAGTAACCGCTCTCTGCTTTTCCAGGAAGTCTATACCCAGTATTACATTATCTGTAACGTTAGCAACAACAATGTTCCAATTAATGAATGTACTGCCAATCTGGATCTTAATTTTTTCAGCTAACCTGGCTTCTTCCAATTCCGAATACTTATCTGCTCCCTTCAATATTATTCGTCCTTGCAATTTGGGTCTTGGAACAACTTGTTCAAAGAGCGAACTGTTAATAACAGACACTTGGGCTGCTGTATCTACAATTACGAGAATCTCTTTGTTATTAACGTGCATTTTTATATACAGAGGTTTGGTGTCTATATTATATGTACTCGTCTGGTATAGGTGGACCTTGGCTCTTGATTCTTGGTGAACTATTAGAGGTGGCCAACCGGTATGAACCGGGTGGACTGAAGGGCGGCCTACGTCTTCAGTTCCTGAAAGCTTAAATTAGCATTCTCTGAGTCTGGAGTTGGAGACCATGGCCTTGATCCAAGCCTTTGTGGTGATCTTCATCTTCTTGGCTTAGTACAACTAGAACTGAAGTGCCCTTCTTCGTCACAGTTGATTCCTTGGACTAGTTTGTCTTTGAGGGGATCTTGTTCTATTAACTGCGTTATTTCTTGTTAAAATATCCAATATCTGCTTGACATTTGTTTTTGTTTCTTTAAGGTCTTCCTCCGTCTTCTGTAATCTGGCTTCAAACTTACTCATGGTTGAATCTGTCTCCTTTCTGTATATCGTTCTCAAACTTGCTGATGCTAGAAAGTCATCATCAGGATCATAATCCTCCATCTCTGTCTCTTGGAAGGTCACATTCTTCACATCTGTCTTCTTAATTCCGAAAATCACTCTCTGATTAGTCATAGCAGACATTACCAGCTGTACAGCTCTGTCTAGGTTTTCTATGTCCTTGTCCATGACCGTCAAAGCTGCCCGCTTATCTTGACATGCTTTTATGAACTCATCCGATGTACCCGGAAACCCATCATCTGCTAGATCTTGTGCGCGTTCTGTGTATTCTTCAAGTAACTCTTCAGGAAACTGACGCAGTTCTTGTAGCTGACGACGTATTATGTTTGGCAAATCTTTGCATCCAAACCTCTCCTCCATTTTCTTGCATGTAAGTTTGTAATTCTCTTGTACAAACTTTGGTCTTGTTGTAACATATTTTAGAGCACGATCTCTGTGACATTCGATGATCTTATCTAACCGATCTTGGTCAGACCATTCGTATTTATTTGCAATATGCGATAATTGCAGGAAATAAGGACGCCAGTCTCTTTTCCAGTAACGGTTCCCATCTTTGGAGGCGTTGGACCTCTTGGTCTGCTCTGTCCCGATAAATAATTAACATTTTCCTTTACTGTTATATCTTTCAATGTAATTTTTGGTTGGTCCATGCTAAGAAATGTTTTTAAGTGTACCTTATCATCAAATTTTGTTGTCGATGTGTCTTCTAACGCTCTAATTTTCACCTCGCATTCATCTATCTGTTTGAGTAATTCTTCTTCTTTCTCATCTGTGGTTTTTAACAACCTCTGTATTTCTTGTCTGTGGTTTCTCTCAGTTGCTTCGTGTAATTTTTCAAATTCATGTATCTGGTGCTTAATCTTGACCTTGAAATCAACACTCATTTCGCTCAATTTTTGCTCAAACTCGGATTGCATTAAGGTACTCTGTTTCTGTAATATACATAATTCTGCTTTTAATTCTGCATTATATCTTTCTAATTTATTTATCCCTTCTTGTCCAATTGACATTGACTCTATCACTTTGCCTTTCTCAGCTCCATATTCTTGCTCCTCTTGTTCTATTGTGACTTCTCTTTTTTGTATGAGTGGATCCCACATGGTGTTTGGTATTTCAGACATCAATTTCAAGTCTTCAAGTGTTAATGGAGATCATTTCTCTCCTCTTATCTTGATGATCTTCCGTGCTCTTCGATCACTGCTTCCTGTAATTCCCTTCAATTCATCTAAGGATGCATTGTTGATATTAATTAGTGTTGCCATTCTGAATTATATTGATTTTGTTTTTAAAAAAAGTCGACTCTATATGACAACAATCAACAATTACAAAACAAACAAAAATAAGAGACAGTGGCAACGTTTGTACAGTTGTCACTCGAAAAGGAAAGCTATATAAGAAAGAACAAACATCAATCAGTACATACAACAAACAAATACATTTCAGTAAGTACATACAGTCAAACAAAATATTCCTGACACAGCTATGACATCAGAAGACCTGTCGCACACAACTATGGAAAAAAAAATATATGTGAGAAAGGAAAATACAAACACAAAATGATATGTACTACTGTACTCTCAGCACTTTGAAAAACAATAAATAAGCTTGTTTTTACAAACTTGACAAAACGATATGTTGTTAAAACAAACAGCAGTTGTATCAGAAGATCTGACACAAAAAATGGTCACAAAAGGGATTCCTGACACTGCTGTGACATCAGAAGAACTGTCGCACACAACTATGACAAAAAATCTATGGGAGAAAATTTCCGAAAAAAAAACAAATCTGACAAAAACAAATATATGTACAATTATAATTGCAAAATTTCACATAATGACAAAAATATTCTAGTTCAGGATATTCACTATACTATACTATATACTACACTTACAATTTGTAAGGAATTAATGACAAATGTCCACACAATAATCAGTAAAATCTGTGAATACAATGACAAATTTGTGAAAAATATCACAAATCTTGTCCAAAATAACAAATCAAACAAGATGAACTGTTAGCTAAAGCTCACTTATGATACCCCCACATATATATTCAATGTGTATGCAAACCAACTAAGTCGGCAAACAGGAAGTAGGAATCTGACGGGTCCAAAAACGCTTCCCACAATATGGCATACCTATATGAAGCTTGTGACCAAATATCAGATTTCTGCCATCAATAGTTGCTGAGAAAAATGCGACGAAAAATATCTTGGGACGTACGGAAGGACGGACAGACAGACAGACAGACGGAAGATCGGATAGAGGTAAAACAGCATACCTCCTCCGGTGGAGCGGGGGTATAAATACAAATAAATAATATTCCAACTTGACGCACAGAGCTGCAGAAAGAACAGGGAAAAAAATATATATAAACAACTTTTTACGAAAATTTCATTTTCAATGCAGTGGAGACACTTGTCCATTGCTGAAGACTGTAAGGCGACCTCAGTATGAGACTTTGTATTTTTCTATATTTTTGTGGATCGTTGTCACATAGACATTTATTACAGATCTCAATATTTCTCATTGTTTTCTTATCGGGTCTCCGTAATTCAAAGTAAACCGCATCGGTGGTGTAATGGTTAGCGTGCTCGCCTCGAGTGTGGTAGATCGTGGGTTCGAGCCCCGGTCGAGTCAAACCAAAGAATACAAAATTGGTATTTGTTGCTTCTCTGATAAGCACCGAGCGTAAAGGAGTAGGAGCAAAGACTGGTTGTCTCGGAATCAGAATAATGTGTCAGTGTGGAGCGACATGTCTATCCGCGGATTGTTGGTTCAGTGAGCTAGTGCACTATAAAAATTCAACTCAGCGTGTTTGTCTAGAACAAAGCGGACATCATCATCATCTCATTGAAAATTAACTTCCATGATATAGCTGATAAATTGCCGAGTTGGCGTTAAACAACGATCACTCACTCGTTTTAATAACCATGATGTTTTCTACGCTGCCTTTGATGCAATGAAAATCGTATATACTGCTTATTCGGACAGTAACTAGTGGTATTGTGGAAGGTCCTCTTCATTACTCTTTTTACTACGCTCAAAATGTATTCATACCTCATAGCACTCATCAATTTATTTTAAGACTCCCTGAAAATATAGTTTTGGAATTTTTGCAGAATTCCAACCTCAACAGATTAACTATTTAACTGCCGAAGAATTATGTACGGGTAAAGGATCAAATGAAACAATTAGCTACTTGCATCATATTTTAGACAACTGCCAGATCAAGTCGAATCAACTTAACTTTCTCAGTGACAATTGCAATAGGAATAACGTAGTTGTGCAATATTTCTGTTGGAGAACCGCTGAAGGGAAGGATTCAATTCAAAATTAAGTAACCTTTGCCATACCATACTCGTTTTGGTCCAGATTGGTGCTTTGGTCTGATAGAATTAAAAAAAATCATCAATTTTCGAAATAGCGCATGTTGTTAATACTTCCACACAAAAAGAAATCAATCTAGCCCAGATAGTAGACCCTGTTTCGAAAAAAACTCTTGTACAGGTTTATGACTGGAAATCGTATTTTGAAATATATTTCCGAAAAGTTCCAAACATAATTAGCTATCACCATTTGCCATTTGACGCTACAAAACCTGGATTAGTGTTTATCAAAGAAAACTATTAAAATTATGAAAAATCAGTGTACATTGCATTTTGAAGGAATGCCTCTGGTGCTCAACCCAAAAGGCCTTGAAGCAGAACGTGCATGGTATTTGTACAAACATATATTCGTGAACATGTGTCAGACGATAGCAAAGACATTACTTGTCCATATTCCACTGTTCCAAAGCCGAAATTCCTTGAAATTCTAAAATACAGGAGAAATAAAAGTGATGACTTAAGTGGTTGTGTAAAAAGACTAATAAATGATATTTATATGCATGTTTGCTTTAATCTTCAAAATTTCAAAACAAGTTAGTGTTATGGTGTAACAAATGAATCCATATAAGCACAACACATGATATTGTATGCGTAATAAATTTTCAACGCATAAAAGATTGATTGTGTTTAACGCCACTTTCAGCAATATTTCAGCTATATCATGGCGACCAGTTTTAGTGGCGGAAGAAGCTGGAGAGAACCATCGACCATAGGTAAGCAACTGGTAAACTTTATCACTTGTGTCTGCGAGTCAAGTGCACCATTTTTGTAATTGACCAAGCCATGCGCGAACCCACACCGTATTGGTGATAGGCTTGTACGAGTTGTTAGGTAATCCCACTACCTAAATCATTGAGCCACTGGGTCCTTTTTTAAATGAAAGATAATGGATTTTAATGAAACTGCAAGTTTAAATATATATTTTATTATTTTCCCCTATGGAAAGGAATCATTGAAATAAAGATCTTGATTTGATTTTAATAAATCTCACAAAAGCAAAGCTGACACAGTTTCTCATGTGCTAGGGTGGTATTCAAATATGTTTCTGTCTGTCGATTTTGCATTTATCTCTGTTTCAAACGTATGAATATACAAGCTGAAAGGGTTCCCTCTATGTTATACTATGTTTTCAAAAGCCTTTACAACAGTAAAATCGGAATCTCAAGACAAAGCAATTTTATATTCTCCAATAATTGCAAGTGAGCCACGACATATAAAAATATGTATACCTATATAGTATACGGTAACGAGAATGCCGCGATTGTGATTAGATTACCCTGTACATTTGTACAAAAGTTATATTTAATATTTTGTTACCTTTCTCTTTCAGCTGTATATGACTTTTAATGTATTTCAAATGAATAACATGTTACAATATAAAAAAACCCGTAACGTTCGAGATCATGACAAAAAAAAAGACAAAAAAAGAGATGAATTAAACAGCGTCACCGACGTCGCAAACATTGATGATTTAGGAAGACGGGATCCTTGATACACAATGTTTAGAACGTCATTACTCTGCTATTTTTGGTCAGAATTGACTGAAATAATATTTGTTTTAAAGCTTACAATATATTGAACAAACAGACATGTAAATCTGAATTTCGAATTTTTAAACCCATAAGGACCCTTTTCGCAGATCGTGTCACATATATAAAAAGGGGGTTGGGTCAATAAAGAAAAAATCCAGAAATAATGGGCAATCTGGAAAATAAATATGGTAAATATGACCCGAAATAGATCAACACGCCATTAAATGCAACAACGCGCCATATATCTTCGAGGGAAAAAAGAAAACAAATCTTTTCTCTCCAAAACAAATTTGAAAATTGGCCCGAAGAACTGTCAACCAAAATCAGTGTTAGCTTCTGGCAGAACAGTGGGATCGTGCCGACTTCTGACACCATTGTAATACATTATAGTATGTGTATACTTGAACAATATATTGCAGGTCTTTGGTCACCAGGACCTGTCGTCAAGGATGGCAATTGTACAACGTACGTCTTGACAGTTCGAATTCTGGTGGGTGACTGTCGTCTAAATATATCGGTTTCGTCACTTCCGGGATTCTGGGTTGATGTGTCCCGATTGTATACTATAATCATTACAATATATCTGGTCCATTTGTGAAACGTTTCAACCGTCAGCATAAAACAAACACACACACACTTTGCATATTTGTTAGAGAACTATGTTCATAGATAATCAAAATTGCTTAGCCTATATTCGAAAAAAAATAGAAATATACATTTAAACTTCTAACATAGATAAAGAACACAATCGAACAGGGACACATAGCTGCTATAAATAAATTAATAACTTAGACTCTGTCTCTGAGGTCATTAACAAAAATTATATTAAATTTGAATTGAGAAAACCAAATGACAATTCTTTTTATAATAATTAGTTTTTGTTTTCATTTATTTACACTGAATATGTTTATTGGTGTGTAACGGGAGCTTTTGTATGTGTGAATTTACACAATGCGTACTCTAAGTATATTTCAGGAAGTTCCTGCTTTCCCCCATATTTCACCTCAAAAGTTATCAGAAACACCTTTTGAGAAAGCCCAAGAACTTCCCAAAACGTTAAGTTCAAGGCAATTTCTGTTCACATACAGTTCTCTCACTGTGGAACGTTTGAGCACTGGCTCCGTCTATAGGTAAGTTTTAAACGGAAAAACACCATATCTCCGAAAATAGTTAATTTTAACAAAGTGTAAGTCTACATTTTATTAATGAAACGAAATGCTGGGAAAAGCCGTCAAAAAAGCTATAAACTTAGAATTGTAAAGCCAAAATTCGCCATTTTACACGTGGTAAAACATTTAGAGAAAGACAGAAGAATGAGAACAACAGACTGATGCAGTCTTATAGTTCAGAGTAAGGTTACTAACCTTAATGGCTCTCTAAAGAAAAGGCCAAAAGTCGCGCTAGAATACTCTCTTATATACCGAATATTTGACTAAACTGACCAATCAGAAAGAGACAACTCAACATGCTATTAAAGCAAGTCGTTGACTGACTCCTTTCCATTACTAACCCGTTTTCATTACAATTGACCAAATGGAAAAATCTAGAGTTAAAGGTAAAATACAGACACTAAAATCTAAATATAGATTAGGTACTTTTATGAATGTCTAAACCTGAACCGGAAATATATATAAACTATGTCGTGTGTTACACAGGTAAAGTGCCAAAGAACCAAGATTATTTATAAAGACGGATTTTTAGATAATTTAAACTCGACTAAGCTTAACAAAAAGTCACCTCCGCAACAGGTGGAAGCTGATTCGGTTGCGTAATTTTGTAATCTTTGACAGTAAATGCTTATTTGAAAGTCGTGTGGCTTTTCTTAAATACCACATACTTTACACGACTGACAAGGCTGGTTATAGAAACACTTGTTTTATCTAGATTTATTGCAGAAAAATATCCAGCGTATTGTTCTTTGGCTGCATGCTCTGTAACTTGTTTGCCTTGATGGAGTAAATCAAGTATGGTTTCTATTGGTTGATACCTCAATACTAAATGATAAAGATGGAAAGGGCGCCATGTTGATAGGCTAGGTTAGGTCTTATAGTGCTTAACGCCACTTTCAACACTATTTCAGTTATATCGTCTCATGTTGATAAATAAATATACATGTATAAATAATAATATTACGTCTGCTGAAATTGTGTTTTTTTTATCACAAAGCAAAAACAAAATCAAAAGCACACTGTTAGAACACTTCTTATATATAAATTTTAGGAAAAGACAAAATCGACACCCTTAACACGTATACACGAGTGCTCTCTTTCCTGTCATTGTACAGACACTTCAATAACAATAGGCTGGGCTAACCTAGTTTTATGGGCACAAAGCCTTCCCTCTCAGTACAATAATGCGGCCATCCAAGTGTTTTCCACCTGTGAGTATAAAGATAATATCATTTAATTGCGCATGCTACTACATATTGTAAATAATTGTATTCGGGAGAGGACTTCATAAGTTGGAAAAACTTGTAGGTGATCCTCATTTGTTATATTTAGCAAATAAAAATATTAGTAAGCTAAAGAATAACATTCACTTATAAATGGGTGAGCAGTGTTATTATACAGAACGCTGTAATAACATTATTCATAATATATTTAAATTGTTTACACCATAATGTATAATAGTATGGCACTTGTCTTTGATTCCAACAAAAGGGTTCAAGTTATGGTGTTTAACGCCACTTTCAACAATATTTTAGCTATATCGTGCCGGTCAGTTTTATTGGTGGAGGAAACCGGAGTAAACGGAGAAATCCACAGACCTGTCGCAAGTCATTGACAAACTTTATCACATAATGTTGTATCTAGTACAACTCGCCATGAGCGGGATTAGAACTCGCAACTTGAGTGGTAATATGCACTATTTGTATAGGTAGTTGTAAATCCATCTGAAGTCATTGAACATAAAACAGATCACGACATATGATGTTAGAAATCAAGGTCCTGGTTTAGGACAGGCACAAACAGGTTGCGGGGTTGCGTCGGTTAATGTAATATAAACAATTGTTTTCCTATGTATGCTGTTTAACTCTGTTCCAATTTCAATAATTAAACCAATTGGTATACTGAAAGAACGTTGAGATTGGTCGTTGAAAGGTTCTTTGAATATTGTCGGTTTTTATTCTCATAGTGATCGTCCATTGAAGACAGCTAACTGGACCAATGATGGATTAACATTGGCCGAAATCTCAAGAATCTGCTTCTCTGAAACCGTTTCTGCACAATGAACTGTGATAATATAATTTAGTGCGCACGGCGCATTTCTGGAATAGCCGTTACCAGGTACGATACTGCAATATCCTTCATCAGGTACGTTACCGGAATAGCCTTCACCAGGTACGATACTGGAATAGCCTTCATCAGGTAGGCTCAAAGCCAAAAGATTGGATAACTATATAATCTTAAAATATTAAGGAAATATAAAGGGCCTAAGCACTATACGATGGACAAGATCGGCTAATGATGTCTGCAGTATGATTGAGAGAGATGAATCTTAGTTTATTAATTATCGTATTATATTGGAACTGTAAATTTCAGCCGTCGATGAATATGTAGCATTTAATTGTGTCCTCTAGTTCAAAGTGTCCGCCGGACACTTTTACATATGTTATAGTGTCCAGCATACACTATTTCATATCGTAATCTCTATAAAATATTGTCCGGGAGGACACTTTAACATAGGACACTATTATGTCTTACACTAACCTTAAACCTATAATAGGACACAATTTCATAGCACCGGACACTATTTCATATCGCAATATCTATAAAATATTGTCCGGGAAACACTTTAACATGGGACACTATTATGTCTTACATCTACACCAGCCATACAAACAGTTTAGATTGTATCATCGACCCAGCATTCAAGTATTTCAACAGCATGACGTTAGTGGTGATATGCAATGATTGCACAGGCAGTTGATAATCTAACTACCATATGACCATGACCAAAACGACCCCTTTAAAAATAAGAGACAAAATATTTAAAAACAGAGAAAAAGACATTCCAATATAACTATCTACCACTATTTATTATTCTGTGAAAACAAAAACACAATAAGTATAGCTATCTGCTACTATTTACAAAAACACAATCAGTATAACAATCTGCTACTATTTACAAAAACACAATAAGTATAACTATCTGCTACTAATACAAAAACACAATAAGTATAACAATCTGCTACTATTACAAAAACACAATCAGTATAACAATCTGCTACTATTACAAAAACACAATAAGTATAACTATCTGCTACTATTTACAAAAACACAATCAGCATAACTATCTGCTACTATTTACAAAAACACAATAAGTATAACAATCTGCTACTATTTACAAAAACACAATCAGTATAACAATCTGCTACTATTACAAAAACACAATAAGTATATTTATCTGCTACTATTTACAAAAACACAATAAGTATAGCTATCTGCTACTGTTTACAAAAACACAATAAGAATAGCTATCTGCTACTATTACAAAAACACAATAAGTATAGCTATTCGAGTGCACCTTTATGTGAGTATGTGAGCCAAAATAAGTTCCTGTGAAAAAGTTCCCCAGAAATAATTTCCTGTGGTATATGTTCTGGTAGAACATATTTCACAGGAAAATTATATGAAATAAGTTCCACTGATGTGAAATTTGTTCCTGTTAATTACCTGGTGAAATAAACTCCAGAGTTGTGAAAAAAGTTCCCTCATTTCATACCTGGTGAAATAAGTTCCATAACTGTGAAATAGATTCCACTGATGCATGAAAATCATGAATTGTGTTCATTAGTACGTTTTAAAAGTCTCACTATTGTTTATTTTTGAGTTGAACACAATTGTAAAGAGAAATGGATCCTGAAGAGTACGAAAAAATATTTTGTTATTTAAGCGATAAAAAATATCCAAATGACATAAAAGAATGAGAAAAAATAAGAATAAGAAAGATGTCATATAAATTTGTCATTGAATGATCTGAAATATTCTGTTTGGAGAAAGATAAATTAAGTGACAATATGGTCAAAAGGCTGGTAATAACCAAAAATAAACTGTCAACTGTTTTGAAAATGTGCCCCAATTCTAGTGATCACCAAGGTGTTAAAACAGTAAATAAAATAAATGAACGTTATTATTGGAAAGGGATAGTAGAAAATACAATGAAATTTGTTAAACAATGTGAGATATGTCAGAGACAAAACTAAAAAGGTAAAAACTGCAGTTCCAGAATCAAATTATGTTTCCATCGGCCAAAGAGTTTGGGAAAAAATAGTAATTGACTTACTCGGACCTTTCCTTACTGAAAAGCAGGAACCTCTATATCAGCAAATGGTTATAGGTAAGTTAACTGTTATATTATGTTTTCATTTATAGTTTCTTTTAAAATATTCCATATTTGAATATCACAAGTGATATATGATTAGTAATCTGAATGGTAAAGATAAATTGAAAGAAAATTGAATACAAAATTATAATTGTTTGAACATCTTGCCTTTAATTTCTTTTTTTGTTTTTGGTTGTT
>MJUT01033341.1:11399-21615 GCA_002080005.1 Gigantidas platifrons
GATACACACCATTGTTCCAGAATGGATCATACCATTTATACTTGATACATACCATTGTTCCAGAATGGATCATACCATTTATACTTGATACACACCATTGTTCCAGAATGGATCATGCCATTTATACTTGATACACACCATTGTTCCAGAATGGATCATACCATTTATACTTGCATTTCCATTACTAATTCTTAAGAAAATATTTTTCTATTTGAATTCTCCACAATGAAGACTAAAAAATTAACTTTGGATGCCCCAGGGCTCAGGCCCTTTAGATACCGGGACATTCATTTGAACAATTCTAAATTTATACACTCTAATGATACTGCATAACAAATATTCTTTTGCTGGTTCCTCAGAAGAAATTTTTGAAAGATTTAATTAGCCCATAGGGTCCTTTGTTTAAATTAATTCCTGTGGTGGTGGCCATATTGAATGGTTTACCAATTGACACCAAAGTATAATGCAGCAACAATTGAGAAGTGTCAGGGATCATCTCCCTTAAATTTGGTTTGAATTGGTTACACAGTTCCTACAGAATTTTTAGAAGGTTTTTAAATTTGTTGACAATCATATTTTTTATTCTTTGACAATCATATTTTTTATTCTATTTTATTACAGTAGAATAAAAGTATTAATGTGAAATGACAAATATTTGTACCTCTGTTTTCTGCTTCTATTTTGTTTAGCGGGTTCATCAAGGGGATTTCTGAAGATATCCAGAAATATTGGTTCAAATTTCTTGAAGATGACAGTTGAAACTGCAAAATTTCTCTCTAATCTGTCAATTTTCTCCCTAAAATCTTTACGAAGGTTGGCCATATCCGACCACTTTTTCATCTTATTGAAAAACTGTATCAGACTGAAAAATAAAATCTTAATGGTACATCTGAACCAGTAACTCTTCAGGCTAAAATCTTAATGGTACATCTGAACCAGTAACTCTTCAGGTTAAAATCTTAATGGTACATCTGAACCTGTAACTCTTCAGGTTAAAATCTTAATAGTACATCTGAACCTGTAACTCTTCAGGTTAAAATCTCAATAGTACATCTGAACCTGTAACTCTTCAGGTTAAAATCTTAATAGTACATCTGAACCTGTAACTCCTCAGGTACAATTTTGTAGAATCTCTATAAAGTGAAAAATAAAAAGTTTATTTCAGAAGACAATTCTGCAATGCAAATTACACCATTTGTTATCCATATTATTTTAAACAAATATTTCTGTTTTACAGAAATATATCACAAATGTTTCATTTTTAATGTCAAAGATGAAATAAATAAATAATCAATATGATTTACATTTAATAATCAATAACTTGTTATAACTATCTAATATCTATGGAGATTAAAAAAAATTTTCTTCAAATTTTACCAAGATTTATTATTGGTATAAAGATTCATTTAGTTGATATGCATTTTAAAGGGACATAAAACTAGAATGTTTAACAGAGATATTGATAATATAGATTAAGAATATTGCTTGAATTGGAATCCATATATAAATTAAAGTACTATTTTCTCCATAATAGTCTGATGTTAATCTTGGACTCCATTAAACCTTGTGATTTTCATTTCATATTGGTGTTTCATTCCAAATACAACAAGAGGAACTGATGTTTTAATGAACTAAAACAATATGTCCTCCATTCACTTGGTTCAAGAAACAGTATAATTTATAATAGGAACTGTCTAGCTGATGAATGTGTGACGAAATCTACCTGCAGTTGCACAATATAATAGGTCAGAAAGTCTTCCAAGAAATTTAAAGTTGTAATTCCAATATTCTGGTTCCTGTAAAGCATGCAGGGCTTAAAAAATCTTGGACAACCTCACTAGCACAGGGCTAGCATACTCCCAAATATTGCTAGCCCGAATCTATGAACCACTAGTCCTGCTCGGCATTAATTTTTTTTTTTACTATCGGCAAAACTGGAAATAGTCATTCCCGGTTCCGGAATCCGAGATTTCATTTTCGAAATTTCCGGTAAGCCGTCATTTGTTGAATCTGTTTTATGACGAGTTACAGCAGTTTTTCTACCTTCTTTGCTCTCAATTTCAACAAAAAGCTAGCGGTTGAATAAATAAAACATTGCTGCTGATTAAACAACATATAACATATATGAATATAAGTAGATACGCGAATATTGACAAGTTTGTCAATATCCGATATATTTTTTTAGTAGCCCGTTGGGCATACAGCTGATTATTTCAGCTAGCCCAAATGTGGAAATTACTAGCCCCGGGCGTCGGGCTAGTGGATTTTTTTAACCCCTGGCATGGTTTGGCAGATATTAGAACTCGGTGTTAAAGGTTATGAATCTGTCTTTAGAGCAGCAAGAATTATCACATTGGAATCCTTTTTCAGTTTGGTTGAGAAGTTTTGCAGAAGAAGATTAAAATGAGAATAAGTTTACAGACAGATGACAGACACCAAGTGAATGGCAATAGCTCCCATGCTCTTCAGCACAGTGACCTAAAATTAAATACCTGAATTTTGAAGAACGCAAGAGCCTTGTAAGTGATACACAGTTGCCCTCTACAGTTCCTCGTCCGACAGTTGGAATAACACTTCGTCTACAAGCTTCATACAAGGAACATACCAGCCAGTGTAATTGGTTTCCCTAAAAAACAAGATACCATTTTAAAATTAAATGTTTTTTTAAATTGACATTAGTACGAATAAACATAATGTCTTTACTGTGACATCATTTCTGACGTTTACATGCTAGATATCATATGCATTGCAAAGATTTTATGTTTACGCTTGTTCTAGTCAGATCAAATTACATGTATTAGTCTAATCGAAAAAATTTGATGTCTTTTTAATATATCTAGTTGTTATGATTCAGTTTCATTCAGAATTTTCCTAAAATATGAAAAAAGAAATCTTGCAAAACATATTGAAAGGTTTTATTATACATGGCAATATGTTTTTACAAGATCAACAGACATTAGAGAAAACAAATGGTAACATGTTCCTTCCAGTGTACATATATTACATATACAATGTACTTCAGTCTAAATGAAAGTCTTATGATGATAAGACTAGCTTATCTATCATTTGCTTCTCACGTTGTAAAAGTTATATAATATATTTCAAACTTCAGATTCATAATATGTACATGTATAGCTTAATTGGTACACCTCTCATACACAAGGACTTAAAACTTTGGACCAGACCAAAATACATTATGTAATTATTTATGTAATGCATGTACACTGAAAGGAACATATAACTTATTTTGTTTTCAAAATTCTGCCTAATTAACTCTTGTTAAAATAAATGCATTAACGTGAATAATAAGCCTTGCCCTATTTTAGAAATATTGCAAGACTTCCATTTTCATTTTTGACAAAAATCTGAATAAAACTGTACAATAGATTGTGTTAGTAAATTGATTGGTCTAGACCAGGGCTCTACAATTCGACTAAAACACTTGCATTTGCGTGTTACTTTTGTAAAATGCAAGTAAAAATTATGTATTGATCTCCAGATATTTTCGGAACATTTTCATTCCATCACCGATCGTATTTGTCATTTTAAAATCAGACTTTGATTTTTCGGTTTTTTAAACCACACAATTGACTCAGACATGAAAGTTTTAAATCACACACTTTTAATGCTTGCAAGTAACCTCGATAAGCAAAAATCAAAAACCTTCATACAATTTGTTTCGCTAAAAATAAAACGGTTGAATTAACTTATCATAAAGCTGGCCTGTTAATGCAATATACATGGAAGTATCTAGCCAAAAATGTGATGAAGTTTCGGGTTCTAAAGGTGGAAAGCACAAATTCCACGATGTCTGGAAGTCAAAGTTTTCGTGGCTCATTTATGATTCCAGTAACAACGTTAATTGTGTAGTGTAATGTTTGCAGAAAGGCAGGCGCAGAAGTCTTGTTTGCTTGTCCTCAACTAAGGGGATTAATAATTATGTACAAATAAATACATATTGAAGTTATATAGTACCAATTTGTATCTTTAGGCAAAAAAAAAAATATGTTTGTTTCCGGTTACCCGACCCACCCATTTTTGTTCTGCCAAATTCCAGACCCTAAACCTTATTTTTACGATTTCGAACAAATTTCTGGAAAACTACTTGTTTTTTCCGTAACCATCTCTTTTATTATAAAATCGTAATGGCGGCACACTTGTTCAACAAGTTTGTTGGCCGTACGGATAAATAAATTAAATGCCAGCACCTTGTAATACCTTAAATACTTGAAATTGTCCGTACCTAGCCTGGATTATTTAACAGTTGTCCCTTAGTTGTTTCATGGGTGAATATGCCTTTGAATTTCAATTTCCGCTTTGACCGTGTTCAGACTTTTGTTGTCACATTTATTTATTACGATATATGTACATGTAAGTTTTTGTAGTTGACAATGTACAAATGTATGATTTGACACATTTCTAACCCGTCTTTTCAGTTCAATATGGAGTGGACATACCATTGTGTCCTAGATTCTACATCTGTTGAATGCATTTATATGATTGATTTTTACAGTGTATTTAATCATTCTTTTAGTTTCATATTTGATTATACAGGAAGGGGGTGCTTAGGTATCTAAAAATCATGTTTAACCCATAGTATGGAATTTTGTTGTGTCATGTCGTTAGAATTTTCAGTAACTTTATGATGAATTTTCATTTTGCTGTATTAAACCATGGATTTACTTTCTTGTTGGGGCCATTGGTGTGGGTTTCACATGTTGAAGACAGGGGTTTCAAAGTTTTTTTATAATAGGAGGTACTTCTTCAATTTTAGAAGGTACCTAAAAAATTCTTTTTTGAATATTTCAGATTACAGACTTCAGCCAAGATTATTCATGGATAGACTAGTCTGCCATATCTTAAAAAAAAACCCAAAAGGACCATAAATAGCTATGGTTCCGCAGCTAGGCTTGACCAAGCCATTGTTATCAAAGCTTAAACTTCTCAAAATTCTTTTGTTGGCTTTGTACTTTTCTTTTTCACAATACCTTGGCTTGTGATTGATTGATTTTTGTTGTTGATTTTTTGTGTTTAACGCCACTTTCAACAATATTTCAGCTATATCAATCATGGCGACCAGTTTTAGTGGTGGAGGAAGCCGGAGTACCCGGAGAGAACCACCAACCATGGGCAAGCAACTGGTAAACTTTATCACTTGCGGTTGCGAGTTGAGTGCACCCTTTTTTGTAATTTACAAAGCCCGGCGGAACCCATGCCGTATTGGTGATAGGCTTGTATGAGTTTTAGATCTAGCGACCTAACTCATTGAGCCACCCGGGGCCTCCCCCCCCCATGGCTTGTGTGTTTTTTACTTAGTTATTAAACTCATCAAAGATCATTGGCACGAATCAAGACATATACAAGTGTAAGAATTAATGAAACATATAAATTTAATTAAATGCAATCATCGTTAATAAAAGTTATAATTTTAATAAATAGATCAATACAAATATAATTAAACAAAAACACTATATGTTGTTACTTTCACGACAAGTGCAAAAAAAATATTCGAGCAAAAATGATTCGCGGGAAGACATTTATTAACATTTGAATCACAAAAGTTAAATTATTTTGGAAAAAAAGTGGGTCCGGCGTTTTGACTTTTATTCGTATTTGAGCCATGTCCGGTCCCTTTTCCAGATTTCTAGTAATTTTCTATCCCTTATCTCCTCGTACCCCTTTTAAAAAATGTTTTTCAGCACACTTTCATTTATGTGAACAACCGTGGTAGGGCCCCGTCAAAATATTCAAATAAATTAGCCATAGCTTTTTATTTTTTTTATACCGGAAGTTAAACATTGACGGAGTTAAGCAACAAGACAGTATGCCCCAAAATGATTCGACCCTGGGTTTTAAATGGATAAAGAAAATCGCACAAAATATTGTGTAGTCATATATTCATAATACATAATGATCATAGTTACTTATATTACTAAAGATTACACAGTAATTTATTTTTGAAATAATGTCAGCTTTGTTCCGACCCGAGTTTACACAAGGATGAAAAGATATTGGGGTGAAAACATCTATTTACCGCATGCGCAAACTGCTATTTACGATTCTAAGGTAAAGCTATTTTTAAAACAGGGAATATCACGTCAACTTGGTCGTGGCTGAACGCAGTTGTTCGATTTGAATGTAAGAATTCAGCATTCATTTTTTATGAAAAATATTTCAAAAGCCAATCGTACTTGTGTTTTTGACCACCGCTAATTTAGGGGGGTTCAGTAATTTCTGCCGGTACTATACACGATCTCAGACGGGTAAAAGTACCGGGTACTGGCTCACTTTGAAATCCCTGTGAAGACCTTGTGGGGACATCTGAATGTGTATCTACTGTTGACTTTGGTGATAATGCTAGTACATTAATGATTGATTCATATCCATTCTTTTGTCATCATCTAATTCAATACTGTACAGTTGCATTTTGTTTGGACTTTAAGGCTCAGTACAGATGATATTCATTGGCAAAGGAATTCAATATTAAAAGCATAGAATCAAAAAACAATGACTTCATCAAAGACATAAATCTTTTGATTGGAGCAAACATTGCTGAAATGAAATGGTAATCACAACTGTTTATACACTTTTATTATACCGTTCAATATACATTGAATCTCCACCCCCCTCCCCCCTTTAAAAAAAAAAAAAAAAAAAAAAAAACACAAATAAAAACTAGAGGCTCAGCCCACTGAGCCTGTATCGCTCACCCAGTGTTTCAGCGAGCGCTCGTCATTTTCGTAATTTACGAATGCATTTTAATATTGACGATTATTTTTCAAAGCAATTCGCCACTTAAATGTTTGTAAAAATCCATTTTTCTTCTTCATTTGCTGATTAAAACTAATTAGTCACTACAATGACAATTTTATGACATGTCACAAGCCAATCAACGGATTATAGACTTTTTGTTTCGATTGCGTAATCTTCGATCTCACCTGGCTTGATTTATCTGGTTAAAGATAATGATCCCGACAAAGAATTCAATCAACGATAATGATTTTTTTTTTATAGTTATGACATGTACTCAAAATGCCACAGTTTGTTTATTGATAATGTACAGGAATGTAATTGTGATGAATTCTCAACTGACCATGTGGTCATTGTTATTGATCATTTTCTAACCATGTTTTTTGCATTTTATATTGTAAATATTTCTTGTTTAAATGCAATTTTTCTTATGTCTTTTATAACACCTAATAACAAACAGAATGAGACTTTTAATATATATGGTTTTAAAAACACTAAAGGTATTAAAATTTGTTCACATAATGTAAATAGAATGGAAAGTAAGTTTGATGAAACAAAAAACAATTTATTGCAATCTNAAAATTGCAGTGTAGGTAGATCTTGACATGCTGCACATTTTTGCAATTTAAACTTAACATCTATCTCTTATAGTGTTTGAAATTAAGGACGAAAAATATAAAAATTTGATGAAAAAAGGGCAATAACTCCAAGATGGGTAATCAGATTTACTTCAAAATTGCAGGGTAGGTAGATCTTGCTGTGCTGATCATTTTTACCCCCATGTCAGATTTTTGATATTATTAACGGTTTTTGAGTTATTACCCAAAAAACCTGCAATTTTACCATATGTTCTATTTTTAGTAACAGTGGCCATGTTTGTTGGCCGAATAGAACCAAATGAAGAAGTTTTATAGAGGATCATACATAGATGCTTCCTGCCAAGTTTGGCTCCATTTGGCCAAGTAGTTTCAGGAGAAGATTTTTTTAACATTTGCCAATCAGAAACAAGAATTGCCCTTGGCGGCCATATTTGTTGGCGGAATGGGACGAAATGAAGAAACTTTATAGGACTTTATATAGATGTTTTCTGCCAAGTTTGGTTCCATTTGGCCCAGTTGTTCCAGAGGAGTAGATTAAAATATGAAAAAGTTAACGGACGGACGACAAGTGATGGCAAAAGTTCAGGGTTCACGTTGGAGGGCGATTCGGGCGAAGAAGTCACCTTGTGGCTGCTCACTTCGCTTTGTACTAGTGCCAAAAGAGAAGTGGAAGTCGACCTGTAATTTTACCAAGTCGCTTTGCTAATTTCAACTGTTTTAACAGTAAAACATCGGTAGATTTTTACTACAACATTTCCGTTTTTCAAACCGCCATCGAAACAGTTACGAATATATAAACTGTACTACAGATCCCTACTCGGGGAAAATAACGTCGGTATTGTTTTGGACTTTCTTTTTTTTCATCATTTTTAGACATGCATATGTTGTTTTAAATCTGTATAATTGTTGTTCATATTAAATGAAGTCACGATTCTGGTGTAAGACCGCCATTTTTTTACAGGTAAGTTGTTCACGTGATGATTTATTATTGTTGTTTTGGTTTATTTTGGTTAATTTCTTATTTATATTAAATATTTAAAATTGCTTACTATAGAAAGTACCGTTTTAATCTTTCAGTTTTATAAATAAATAATCGTGATTTTGAAAATTATTGAATTATGAAGTACTGGTTCCCAGCATATATTTCTGTCAACATTCGTTTAACGTGTGGTAACAGATCAAGGTAAAACACATGCTGATTGTGTGATTAGGCTATTAATAGCTTTCAGTGAATGATAGTTGAATTTTAGCGTGTGTCAGGAAATTTCATTCTTCTAATCATAATGATTAATTCTAATTACGATAACAATTAAGATAACAATAGCTGTTGAAAGAAAGTAAAAAACTCGATCATTTTTACCAATTATTCTTTTATATCACCCACAGAGATCGGACATATTTAACGATAACTGAACATATTTTTTATTTCATTTTAATACCTTTTTTTGCATTTGTCCTCCACACGAACGGGTTAAAAGTTGATGCGGACTATATACCCGAACTAGGTTTTTCCTCTCGAGATTTTGGGAGCAAATATCATATATAACCTCTATTCAACGACTCCCTGTCTTTAAATATGCGACCTTTTTTCAGAACTCCCTTCAATGGTCGCTATAGACAAGTTTGACTGTATACATATACATGTATGTTTAGATTGATTATGTATTATCTGTCAATCAAGCACCTCTTTCCCTCTTATGAATGTGCATTATTTTGTTTATATATATTTCTTGTATTTGCCCTATATGGGCCCTTTAATTGGTTAATAAAGATAATTCTAATTCTATAGTACAAAGAACATTTCATCAGTAAATAGTGCATTGTGTTTTTTATTACATATATTTTATCTCATGTATTGTCATTTTATCTTTATCTATGTGTGACTTGTTTGAAACAATGCTGATGTCAAAATAAAATCTATTATTCAATTTCATTTATTTATTATTTATTGGACAATACTTGACTATCATATATGTGCCTTTATCATCTGCAAGACAAAACAAAGAATCTGAAAAGGGTTTATTTAATACAAACAAACAAAAAACAAATACAAGGACATGTGTAAATCAGAGAGATGATATGCTAACAAAAACAAGGAATTAAACAACTACTGAATATACCTTAATGGATAACAAGTACATTATAACATACGAAATGCCACAATAATGCCCCGCGAATGTGAAAAGTGGTACAATTAGAGAAATATTTTGACTTCTCCCTGTTGTCTCTCACTTCTCTTTTGTCAGCACCTGAAAGAGAAGTCACTTCTCCCTCTGATTTCAAAGTACTGGGAGCCCTGTAGTTCACATTTTAAAATTCCATGTAGTAGGAAACACACATATTTTTCTTTTGGCCTTATTAACCTGGCAAGCAACATACTTTTGTTGGTGAGTAAAAAATGTTTCCTTACTAGCCAGGGGCTAGTGGGAGCTGGTATGAATTGTAGAGCCCTGCTAGAAGAAGCAAAGTTGAAATCTGTGAAATGCATATGACATATCTTTTCCATGTAAGCATCAGATAGTCAAGACTTTATTATTAGATGTGTTTACATGCTGCAGGACGATCTTCGTCATCTTATCAGTATTTTGTTGAGTGTATGTTAAACTCCCCTGTCTATCTCCTCTGCCCTGAAGGATGATCACTGTATAACATGAACAAATGATGAAGAGGCTAGAATCAATTTGAAAGCAATTCTTATATGAAAAAGACATCCAAGTTTACAAATATAATTATTTTCAATGTCCTATTTCACCATTTCTACTTTAACATTTATTAAGAGGGTGATAGCTTGCTCTTAACGATAGTAATGTGGTAAACAAATAAAATAAAAATCTTCATCATAACCAGAAGATTATCCCCCCCCCCCC
>MJUT01033353.1:19139-40783 GCA_002080005.1 Gigantidas platifrons
TATCAAAGTTTATTTAAAATCAATATTAATTAAACATATTACAACACAAGCTTTAGTGAGCTTTTCAAATCGACTACATACAAAATATCATTCTCTATCCAGAGTTGTCGTTCCTACTACGCTACACAACATCTCTGTCAACGCTCATTACACAAGATTTTTGTAAAATTTAGAAACAGTAAAAAAAATCTACTTAAAATTGTTTTGATTATTGTAAATATTAATAAAGATGAAAATAAATCACTCATTTTAAATCAATTCTCTCTTACAAATGATTTCTGATCGTTTTTAGCTTTTTAATTTTTACCTCCGCAAAATAGTTCTCCAAGAAGTGGGGGGTAAAATCATTTTTAAGAGAGAATTGATTTGAAATGAGTGATTTATTTTCGTCTTTATTGATATTTACAATAATTAAAACAATTTTAAGTACTTAGTACTTTTTTTTTTACTGTTTCTAAGTTTTACAAGAATCTTGTAAAATGAGAGTTGACAGAGATGTTGTGTAGCGTAGCAGAAACGACAACCCTGGATAGAGAATGACAAAATACATACATTCATTCCACAATCATGCACAAACACACCAATTTAATAATAAAAAAAATGCATGGTAATATTAAAACATAATGCATATGGTGACTTAAAAATAACATAAATGCTTGTTAAGATAGAAACTAAAAATGCATGGCAAAATAAAACATATAAGATAATACAAGTCAAAGTATAAAATGAAGTTTATAAATCAGAGTTATAAACAAGCATACACTAAAAGTAGCAATGATAATACATGCAAAATAAATACCAATTAATACATGGGCATTTCCATATTGGCCTGGTTATCATCCCGAGACACCCATATTGGCCTTCGATTTCGTCTCAGGCCAATATGGGTATCTCGGGATGATAACCAGGCCAATATGGTTCGTCTCAGGCCAATATGGGTGTCTCGGGATGATAACCAGGCCAATATGGAAATGCCCATGTATTAAACTATTTATTATATACTTCCGACATCTGGACACGTAAACACCGGAAGTTGTTTATTTTGTCTGAAACGCACGAGGGGCACCTAATGACCGGTTATTTTCCCGGGGTGTGAAAATATGGACAGCTTACTTCCAGTAATATTGGTCGTACAAAAATGCCTTTATTTTAACTAAGTATGTAATAAAACAAAATAATAATAAAAAGTCTATAAGCATAGCAATAGAAACAGCAAAATGTTTAGCACTGCACCATATTTCAACTACAGTAAAAATGGCAAGAAAAAAATTAAAAAAAGCATAAGCTACGAAGCACTATATGCATGAACTGCACTGGCATGAGCTGTTCATTGGATCCCATGTTTGTATTAAATTTTTAAACTGCCGCAAAGATGTTTCCCTTCTACAGTGATTAGGCAGCTCATTCCAGATTTGTGTAGCATTATAACGAAAGGTTTTCAGGCCATACCTGGTAATTCTGACTCGTGGTAAAACTGCTGTTTCATATGATCTAAAATTATAATTCTGAAGTTTAATATTGATTAAGTCATGAATATAACTTGGACTGTTTTTATATATTATTTTAAATGTTTCAACAGCAATGGTTTTTAATCTTCGAATTTTTTAAAATGGTAGTTTTAATTTTTCAAACAAATTTTTATATGAACTGTTATAATCGTCATAAATAAACCTGAGAGTTCTTTCTTGAATCGTTTCCATTTTAAGAGGGTTTTTTTACACTACAGTAGTGCCAGGTTACAGGACAATAATTTAAATTTGAAAGAATGAATGAGTAATAAGCTGTTAGTCTACCTAACCGATTTAAATATTTGCCAATCCGTTTCAAAATATTTATCCGCCTTTATGCTTTTTTTTTTTTTTTAAATTTCAGATATATGATTGTTAAAGATTAAATCTGAGTCAATGGTTACTCCAATGGTAAGTCATTAGTCTTTTTATTGTTAATAAAGAGCAACCAAAATAATTTGCACATCAATTTGACACTTACCATCTTGCATCGTACTGAATGCTCTATTTCTCTCTTGTTGACGAAGACGTGGCATAAAAGAACATGAGAAAGAACGTGGTTCACGTTAAGCACCACAACCCCATGTAAACCATGTAATGCAATTATTTCCATAATTGTTTTATTTATTCTTTGTTTTTTAATGTAAACGTTTTCTTTGGACATTTATTTTGTTCATTGTCAATGTTGTATTTTCCACAAGTGCGCGGGCGAATGTAGTACATGTACTATCAATCTGTGACCTGTACAGACCCTGGTCCGTGACCATTTCTTTGATTTTGGATAAGTGTAAGCTAATCTATGTCCTTAATACACTGTCCTTGCTTGTAAACGTCATTTTATGTCGTGCTACAAAAAAAAACCACAAGTATAGTTTTACAATAATATCTTCCCCAATACATATACACAGGTTGTTAAATTATTATTTATTATTATATGTGTTATGGCCTTCAAATCTGACATCAGTGAATTAAAGTAATTTGAGCCATATTCTAAAAAGAGAATAAAACCTTGCACAACAAGGACAAAGAAACCTAAGTTATGTTTCTATTGAATATCATATTCTATATTAAGTCATGGTACGTTACTTCCTTTTCAAAATCTTATTACCTAACCAAAAAACTGATGTTAATTCAATTTAATATGCACAGTGCGCAATTTTTATTTATAATCTGACAGATTTTCTTCCAGGTAGGTAATATTTTAAACACGCACACACAGAAAATGAACTATATCCATTTTTGTTAAAACAGGTTGACTTTCTGAGAACAAAAGGCAATTCATGGCTTATCAAGATTTTTTTTCTAAAGTACAATGTACATTCGTTGTTATTTACTTGTCCTTATAAAAATAATAACTGCGTGTTAGCTATAGAGAAGACCAACACTTCTTTATCATTGAACGGGTTAACAAATGTATGGCTGATATTAATCTTTTCGTTAGTAAAAATAGTTTATGTTATCAAAATATTAAACTCAAGTGCCGACAACTGGCCAAAAAAAAGGCCACCCTTTCATTAGTAAAACATATAAAAAATATTAGCCTCAAGATACGATTTGTATTGTTACCCGAATTCACCTTACAATATATAAAACGTTATGACCTTTTGAAAAATAAAATGGGTTAAGCCGCAGTTTTAAAAGTCAAAACACAAAGACCAGTGGTACATGCTTAATTTCGATTGACAAAGGTATTATAAAGAAAACAATGTGAAATGAGTCGACCAATGGTTCAATTTGTCTTATTGTTGTTGTAATACAACTGGCAATCTCAGCGACAGAAGTCGAGGTGAATCTTGATCTCGGTTTGATACAAATAGGTACTTGTGACAGGGTTAAGAAAATTTTGAAGATACCAAAAGGGGTAATCAGAATCCGTAAATCGAAGGATAAACGATACAGTGAAATATATACTCCATATGCAGGACCTACTGGAATGTTGCTGCATATAAATTGAAAGTTCTCAATGAAAAAAATTGAAATAATATCTTTTGTCGTAAAGTTTCCTTCTCAACAGGACATCACTGTCAACTTAGGTGTAAATAAAGGTTTAAAGAAGATTTAACTGTATCAGTGGTATCCTGTTTTTCAAGTTCAATGGGATAGATAGGATTTATGCAACTTCCATGTGTAACAGAACAATGCTACACTTTATATGTGACTTCCCTATGTAGTAGAACAATGTTACACATTTATTTGACCTCCATGTGTAGTAGAATAATGCTACACATTTATTTGACTTCCCTGCGTAGTAGAACAATGCTACACATTTATGTGACTTCCATGTGTAGTAGAACAATGCTACACAGTTATGTGACTTCCATGCATAGTAGAACAATGCTACACACCTATGTGACTTCCATGTGTAGTAGAACAATGCCACATATTTATGTGACGTCCATGTGTAGTAGAACAATGCTACACATGTATGTGACTTCCATGCATAGTAGAACAATGCTGCACATTTATGTGACTTCCATGTGTAGTAGAACAATGCTACACATGTATGTGACTTTCATAAGTAGTAGAACCATGCTACACATTATATGTTACTTTCATGCTTA
The DNA here is from genome assembly GCA_002080005.1 of Gigantidas platifrons. Classification (NCBI taxonomy): domain Eukaryota; kingdom Metazoa; phylum Mollusca; class Bivalvia; order Mytilida; family Modiolidae; genus Gigantidas; species Gigantidas platifrons. Next base: position 23,209 of record MJUT01033353.1, read on the forward strand.
GTAGAACAATGCTACACACACTTATGGGACAACCATGTGTAGTAGAACAATACTACACACCTATTCAACTGCAATGTGTAGTAGAACAATGCTACACATTTATTTGACTTCCATGTATAGTAGAATAATGCTACAGATTTATTTGACTTCCCTGTGTAGTAGGACAATGCTACACATTTATGTGACATCCATGTGTAATAGAATAATGCCACATATTTATGTGACTTCCATGTGTAGTAGAACAATGCTACACACATATGTGACTGCCGTGTGTAGTAGAATAATGCTACACATTTATTTGACTTCCCTGTGTAGCAGAACAATGCTACACACCTATGTGACTTCCATATGTAGTAGAACAATGCTACACAGTTATGTGACTTCCATGTGTAGTAGAACAATGCTACACATTTATTGGACTTCCATGTGTAGTAGAATAATGTTACACATTTATTTGACTTCCCTGTGTAGAACAATGCTGCACATTTATTTGACATCCATGTGTAGTAGAACAATGCCACATATTTATGTGACTTCCATGTGTAGTAGAACAATGCTACACACCTATGTGACTTCCATGTGTAGTAAGACAATACTACACCCCTATGTGACTGCAATGTGTAGTAGAACAAAGCTACACACCTATGTGACTTCCATGTGTAGTAGAACAATACCACATATTTATTTGACATCCATGTGTAGTAGAACAATACCACATATTTATGTGACTTCCATGTGTAGTAGAACAATGCTACACAGTTATGTGACTTCCATGTGTAGTAGAAAAATACTACATATTTATTTGACTTTCATATGTAGTAGAACAATACCACACATTTATGTGACTTCCATGTGTAATAGAACAATACCACACATTTATGTGACTTCCATGTGTAATAGAACAATACCACACATTTATGTGACTTCCCTTTGTTGTAAATAAATGCTTATATATATATATATAGTTAAGTACAAGGACGGAAATGTATTCGATGTAAATTGTGATTTCCATGATTTAGCTGCACCATAAATAGCAACATATATTTGTTTTTATATAAATGCATGTTTTGTATATCGTGGGAAAAGTACCGCATGGAGACTTGCTTCCGTTGAGTGCAAATGTGTTTTTGCATATTTGTTCGGTTCATTAACTGAAACAGACACACTTAAATCGTAAAAGTAGAAGGTAACAATATTGAAATGAGATTATAATTATAATTTTCAGAATGACTAGAACAGGAAACAGACACAGAAGCAGCAGAAGGAGAGGGTTTACATTTAGACCATTCTGTGACTATCTTACAGGTCGGGGAAACAGACTTTCATTAACATGAGTCCTAATGGAAGATTTCAAACATCCCGTTAGTGTGTTCTGACATGTGACCAGCTTCAGAACTCAGATCGCCATCATTATATTAGCATAGACCAACTATGCAACTGACTTTATTGAATTGCAGCACTTGTTGCAGGTGACAGACAAATAATATTACTATTAATCTTACTCAAGAATATTTTAATAATTGTTAAACCTCCTCGGCAGCAACTTATATATCATTAGCTTGTTTTAAACATTTATTATATCAACATTTTGATATATAGGTAGTTATCATTTATCTATTACTAATCTCCCATATGTTATATGTTTTAATAAGTAAATACATATTTAATATATAATAAAGATATACATGATATCCTTATATACAGGTTATATATTCCTTATTAATAATAAGGTCAATATTCTTAGTCGTTAAGCACGCTACATGAAGGAGAAAGAGTGAATACTGATTGGCTCGGAATAAGAATGATGTGTCCTAGTGAGCTAGCACTATAAAAATCCAACTAGGCTTGTTGGTCTAGTACAAAGCGGACCTAATCATCATCTCATTGAAAATTAACTGGTTCTCGCCATGATACGGTTAAAACCAACAATCACTCACTCGCTCACTCCTTACTCCTTTTTTTAGGCGATCATGTTCAGGCCCTTTGGTTTTCTTGCTCCTAAAGAATATTAAATAATTTGACGTACAATAATTTGATTAAGAGTGTACCCTACGAAGGTTATTTCTGAAACACAACATGTGCACTAAATTAGATATCTACGTTTTTATTACTATCAACTCTGCTGGTAGAAAATTAGTTCCCGAGGTAATCATCAGCCCGTTAGTCAGTGCTTCTACACTGACAGTTTATTATGTATATATTTATTTTTGAAATTTACAGTTCCTAAATAATGTAATTATTATCAACACCAAGTCAACCCCCTTCAGGCATAGGTAGCGTAACAGATTTTGGCTATCCTGTTTTTCCACTTTGGCTTTCTTGTCCTAAAAGACTTAAATTATCTGACAATTAGCACACATGGTGAATTACAGGAAAAAGTAATAGAGTTATATCCCATATTCCATTCATTCATAGTTACTTAATTATTAATTCGGAATAATCAGTGGGTGGCTTATAAGGTATCGTCCATCTAAACTCTAGCGGAGGGGGGATGTTTTTTCCAGAGCCATACATTTTTTCTTTACGTTAAACAAAAATAATAAAATTATATGGACATTCAGTAGTCGTTCCTCAACCAAATGTCTTGTTGAAAACGGGGTCAGATTAATTATTGTTAACATCTTTCAGGTAAGTTTACAGTTCTCTATTGAAACGTAGTGTAATGAAAATGAAATCAAGGACACATGCGATCTAATTAAACGTTCGAAAAATGCATTGATTTTATTCTTCATGCAATGCATTTACGTGGACTCTAGTGGCTGCGAACGCTTGCACACTCATTACCCAAATTCATCCCAAAGATGATAAACGGATAACAAATTCAACTGTAAAGCAGACCATGAAAGCACATTAATATTAGTCTGGGCAAGGAACCGATTGTATATATGTGCCGCATGACATCTGGATGTTTCCTGTTGAAAGTTGTGACTCTTCCTATATGTAGCAATGAGTGACTAAACAAGAGTTGACACAATTCGTCATCCGAAAGCACTGCATTGACATTATCGTGGACTACCGTCAGTACGTCCACAATGAGTAATTGATGCACAAACCATAATACTGCATCCTCAGAAACAGTCATGTTCATGCACACAGGTTTTTGTGTAGCCTTCAATTTCATTACGTATTTAAACTCTCATTCTGTCATCGATTCGATATAAACGAATACGTGATTTATTACAAAGGACCTGTTGTCATTTTCTCTGACGATACGGAATTGACCTGCATCTGCCCAACGTTAGCTTTGCACGGTGACTTGACTTAGGTTTTAAATCCGTTGCGAACAGTTTGGGACAGCTATTATGGTAATGTGTCTTGCATATGTTTTATCTAGCAGTAACAACAGCAGGTACAAACCTATCACGCAGATGAATCAGACTTTTCAGTAGGTCTTGAACTAACGTTGTTTCTTCATGACCATCGCTACGTGCCTGTCAGGAGTGGAACTAGTTGACGTAAGTGACTCTTTATAATATTAAAGTTTTATTTAAAATCAAAATTAATTAAACATATTACAACACAAGTTTTAGTGAGCTTTTCAAATCGACTACATACAAAATACATACATTCATCCCACAATCATGCACAAACACACCAATTTAATAAAAAAAAATAATGCATGGTAATATTAAAGCATAATGCATATGGTGACTTAAAAATAACATAAATGCTTGTTAAGATAGAACCTAAAAAATCATGGCAAAATAAAACATATAAAGCAAGGTAAGATAATACGAGTCAAAGTAAAAAATGTAGTTTATAAATCAGAGTTATAAACAAGCATACACTAAAAGTAGCAATGATAATACATGCAAAATAAATACAGATTAATACATTGGCATTTCCATATTGGCCAGGTTATCATCCCGAGACACCCATATTGGCCCTCGACTTCGTCTCAGGCCAATATGGGTGTCTCGGGATGATAACCAGGCCAATATGGAAATGCCCATGTATTAAACTATTTATTATATACTTCCGACATCTGGACACGTAAACATCGGAAGTTGTTTATTTTGTCTGAAACGCACGAGGGGCACCTAATAACCGTTTATTTTCCCGGGGTGTGAAAATATGGACAGTTTATTTTCGGTGATATTGGTCATACAAAGATGCCTTTATTTTAACTAAGTATGCAATAAAACAAAATAATAATAAAAAGTATATAAGCATAGCAATAGAAACAGCAAAATGTTTAGCACTGCACCATATTTCAACTACAGTAAAAATGGCAAGAAAAAAAGGCATAAGCTACGAAGCACTATATGCATGCACTGCACTGGCATGAGCTGTTCATTGGATCCCATGTTTGTATTAAATTTTTAAACTGCCGCAAATATGTTTCCCTTCTACAGTGATTAGGCAGCTCATTCCAGATTTGTGTAGCATTATAACGAAAGGATTTCAGGCCATACCTGGTAATTCTGACTCGTGGTAAAACTGCTGTTTCCTGTGATCTAAGATTATAATTTGAAGTTTAATATTGATTAAGTCATGAAGATAACTTGGACTGTTTTTATGTATTATTTTAAATATTTCAACAGCAATGGTTTTTAATCTTCTAATTTTTTAAAAGGGTAAGTTTTGATTTTTCAAGTAAATTTTCATATGAACTGTTATAATCGTCATAAATAAACCAGAGAGTTCTTTCTTGAATCGTTTCCATTTTAAGAGATTTTTTTTCACTACAGTAGTGCCAGGTTACAGGACAATAATTAAAATTTGAAAGAATGAATGAGTAATAAGCTGTTAGTCTACCTAACCGATTTAAATATTTGCCAATCCGTTTCAAAATATTTAGCTGCCTTGATGCTTTTTTGTTTGTTTTGTTTTACAAATTTCAGATATATGATTGTTAAAGTTAAAATCTGAGTCAATGGTTACTCCAATTGCAAGTCATTAGTCTTTTTATTGTTAATAAAGAGCAACCAAAATAATTTGCACATCAATTTGACGCTTACCATCTTGCATCGTACTGAATGCTCTATTTCTCTCTTGTTGACGAAGACGTGGCATAAAAGAACATGAGAAAGAACGTGGTTCACGTTTATCACAGATTTAACTATTTGCCACCTGAAATATAATATGCTTCATTCAAGCTAAAACGCTTATTCGTCCAGTGCACATACATTGCGATAGTGTATCGAAGACGAAATACAAAATGTAGAAGACAAAAATGACTGTCGTCAAAAAAAAGATTATAAGGTTGTTATAATTCGTTATTAACCAAGACATTTTTTTCTATTTAAAAGGTTAATTGCATAACTATTTTGTTATTCCAAATGTGGTTAAAACGTGACTCCTCGTAGATACCAAGCTAGCTATGTAAGGGTCACGATCCTACAAGTTCGCTAGGAAAGATGCATTGAAACATGATATTTATCTTTTGCAATTTTATTATATTTATTTCTATTGAATTTCCATTCAACAATTCAACTTTATCTCACTTTACACCGTATATTTTATTTGCAATATCAAAACTTCTCCAAATTCACTAGTTTCCCGACAATATGTTTTATCCATGCATGTCATTATAAACCTTTTTTATTAGATATTTAAATTTATTATAAAGACCCTTAGGTTTGTTTAAATATGGATCAAATCTCCTCAGAAATTGATCAAACGTCTTTAAATAAGGATCAAATGTCCTAAAACTCTTGGTGGTATTTTGTACTTTAAATTTTGCTATCAGTTTTATTATACTGGTGTTATGTAACATTTCTTTCACTTAAAAAGATTCATTAATTTTCGTTTGTGCATGTGTAATCCGTCCATCACAAACGAGTGTTGATATTCAAATAATCAATGTACCAGTTGTTCTGTTTGTCCGGTGTTAGTCATGAATATGGTATTCTCTGCTAATTCAGTTGTAAATAGAATGTTTGCTTTTTTATATACTTAGTACTCTATATTGCATTTTGAAGGATATTATTCGATTGTTGTCGTACCCAACCTTTATTGTGGGAGTTCAATATTGTGTCGTATACAAAATTGACAAAGCCAGTCCATACATAGTGTTAAGATTGTGGTGTTTAACGCCACTTTCGACAATATTTAAGTTATATCGTGTCGGTCAGTTTTATTGATGAAACCAGAATACCCGGAGAAAACCACTGACCTGCCACAAGTCTCTGAAAAATTTATCAGATAATGTTGCATCAAGTACACCTTGCCATGAGCCAGTCCATACAAAATTTCTGGTAACCTGTAAGTGACAACATTTAAGGACAGCAGATAAAAGTACATTACGGCTGTTTTTACTATCGAGTATATATGTTCCAGACCATACGCGTATTTGGACCGTACGCGTATGGTCCGGACCGTATGCGTATATTTTCAAAATACCTATACGGTCGGACCGTACGCGTACGGTCTGCCTAGCTTTAAGAGATTATCGAGGTTTCAAAAATATTTTACATATCAACGTTATTCGAATCTAAATATTTAAAAAAAAAAGTTAATTATCACAATTGTACAATTTAGAAATAAGTCTAATTTAATCTATTACAAACTTACCTGTCCTGAATTTGGCATGTTCGTGATTAGTGAATTCTGCTCACTCGCAGGTAACAAAATAGTTTGAAATTGAATAAAGTTATTAAAGTAATCGTCAGTAAACAGAATGGGAAGAAACATTTTAAGCATATTTAGGAACTTTATTACAAAAACCATCAAACCAACTGTTTACTCGTGAGAAGACCGAGATAATTACTAATGTTTTAATGAATGGAAAAACTGATTAAGCTAGATTCCGGCAATATATGATTGATTGATTGATGTTTATAAGTATCTCATAATTTAAATATAAATGCAACGGAACGTGCATGAACAAACCATGTAAGTGTATAAAGTCCGGCATTCCTTGTAGCAGCAAGTGTCACTCTTGGCGTGCATGCGAAAATGTGATTCAGGTAGACAATTAAAATTGCATTATAGTTCAAAAACTGTTTACTTTTCATGAGGTGATGGTGTTTTGTTTAAAGTAATAATAATTATGATAAATGCAATTTGTAAAACTCAATAAAAGTTTATGATATAATGTTTGTATTGTAAAAAACCCATATGGTCTAAATACCCGTATGGTCTGGAACATATACACAAGAGCATATTAAGGACAACCCTGTTTATACCCTTTTGATTACTTGCTCCCAAAGACTTTTATATTATTTAGCGTACCTTATGGAGATGGTTCCAGAATCGAGTAGTGCGCACTAAAATAGATAGCTACGTTGTAATTGAATAGAAGTTTTTATTGAAAGCATCATTCCAATTAAAAACTGAATATGTTCCTAACAGTTGAAATAATGTGTTTTTCAAGTAAGTGGAGGGTAATAAATTAAAAATTCCAAATAAACGATGCATCCTGTCTTCCTAGTGTTTTATAACCCATATCACTATCTACTACGATATATATAATAACATCAGATATGAAGGTTGGGACAGACATTATTGCTAGTATAGAAATGAGACCGCTAGGACGAATTGTGATTTTGTAATAGTATCCGTGTATGTCGAGACTTTCAAAAATAACGTTATTGTGTTTATATTAACGTCAATCTGAGTTTGACTATGCATTTACGTATGATTCTTATAGAATTAATGTATATCGTTTTCGTTTCTTTTGATTGGACAAGAACACTGTCACGTGTTTGTTTTTGATTCGTTGATAACTCGATGAACTTTTTCGTTTTTGATCCGTTCATAACCTTTTTTGTATAACCAGTATAAACAACATGGCGGCCGCCGACAGGAAGCTACAATATTGTCCGATTGAAAGCAAGCCTGAAAATCAGTTTAATAATCAAAATAGGGAAAAGATTCACGTGGAAGAATTATAAGTATTAAACGTTTCTTTTCAGGAGTTCATGCATGTGTAAACGGTGCCGATGCACTCTCAAACATTACATAAACGTACGAACGTCCTTCGGACGTTTATTCATTTTGTGATTCAATCGGCACCGTTTACACATGCATGAACTCCTGAAAAGAAGCGTTTAATCCTATAGTAATTTGCTAAGTCAGTACGTAAGGTCAAACAAAAGTTATGCATAAATTACCGATAAATACTGCTATCTAACATTGTGTATGTTTTCCTTTGAAATTCATAATAAAGCTTTGTGGTACCTGATTAATATAATGCGACGATAATATACGATAACAGTATAAGCGCGTGGACGTGACAGAGGATATAATTGAAAGCGGTTATAAAGACGATTATTTCTGCTCTTTTCAGACAATTGTGCAGTTGTTATCGACTTTGGCATTGTAAGATGATAAAAAAATGTAAATATTGGCAGTAAATATAAAATTTATTTGAACTCGCTGTGAAAAAGGCCGGGAAAGCGCATCAATGGCTAGCTTTTCTAAAACTCGTACAAATAAATTTTATATTTTCCGACAATATGTACGTTTATTGTGTATTTAAGAAGGTCGAGACAGAGAATTCAAATCAAATCAATCAAATCGTCTTACTGCGAAGTCGCCCCCGTCAATATCGAACCCACATTTAACGAAATCGCCCTCACATTAATCAAAATCGCCCCCGTTAATTTATGACATGAAGAAATTCATTTGATTTTAAAATTGAATTTTGTACAATGACTTTGTCCTCCATGTTTCATATGCTTTCATTTAAAAAAAAAAGCATGAGAGATCCGACCGTACGTGATTACATAATTTTAATAATCTTGACAAGGTCGTTAAATTTGTATTCAATACTTTTAAATGATATCTTACTGTTTGTAAACAAATTGCATAATATTGTTCAAAATGTCATTTGTGAATAATGTTATTAGTAATAGCAAATATTTTAATAAAATGCATACTCTCCAAAAAAAAAAGAAACGCAACATGTGAAAAAATATAATTTACTTCAAATTTTCAACATAATTTTAAATACAGAAATAAGCATTACATTACACTGAAATTTGGCAGACTGGTTGCTCAGACTTTAAAGTTCATTAAAATGGCAAACTTTATCACATTAAAGTCCGTAGCGTTCAGATGACGTCACTTCAAAGTCAATATCTGTAACACAACACGGACCCATCTCGACATAGACTCGATCAATCGACGAATACGTTCTTGCGGAATTCTCCCCCATTCTTGCTCAAGAGCCTGCTGTAGTTCTTGCAGAGATTCAATGCTGGTTAACGACTGCGCACGCGTCGATCCAAATCATCCCACAAATGCTCTATTGGGTTCAAATCTGGTGACTTAGACGACCAGGGAGCACTCTTACGTTCTGGTTGGCTAGAAAATCAACAGTAGCACGAGCTGTGTGCAGCCGAGCGTTATCGTGCTGACAAACTTCCCTACGGAGGTTCATTGCGGGCAGCATGTGTGGTGTTAAAACCTCATCTATGTATGGAGCGGCGCTAAAGTTGCCGGGGATGTGCACCAGCTGAGTTTTTCGGGGGTAGGATATGGCACCCCACATCATCACGCTTCCTCCGCCGAAATTGTCGACTTCAAGGACGCAGTTCCTTGCGAGCCTCTCATTCCGGCGTCTGTAGACACGTGTACAGCCATTTCTTGTCTGCAGCATGAATCTTGATTCATCGTCGAACCAGACTCGCCCCCAGTTTTGCAGGTCCAATCCCCTTACTCCGTTGCACCATTGGACCCTTGCAAGTCGATGCCGAAGCCTCAGTACTGCGCCAAAGTAAGGACGTCTGGTACGTGCGTAATCGTTTTCACGGAGACGGTTTCTGACTGTCTGTGCCGATATTCGTCGGAGACCTGGGACATTTGATGCTGTTTCTCTTGCTGTCACGTTCCGATTTCTCATGTGAAGTACCCGGATGTAGTGATCTTGGGCTGCTAATGTGTCCGTGCTGTGTTACAGGCTAATGGTCGGAACAACAGAACTTGACTTTGAAGTGACGTCATCTAAACGCTATGGATTTTAATGTTATATATTTTGATATGTTGATGAACTGTAAAGTCTGAACAACCAGTGTGCCAAATTTCAGTGTGATGTAATGCTTATTTCTGTATTTAAAATGATGTTGAAAATTTGAAGTAAATTATATTTTTTCACATGTTGCGTTTCTTTTTTTCTTTTTTTTGAGAGAGTATATTTCAATATGCAGTGAGACTGCCACATGTCGCCATTTCTCACAACCATCTCACTGGATTGTTTCTTGCACGTTCTAACAACCTGCTTGCACTCTATTCAGTCACTGGCCATTGTGTTTAATGCTAGCCATCATGATAGCAAGTTTGTCTATTTTCATTTCAAGCTTTGGCAAGCTTATGGCTTCGCAATGTGTTTTTGGTGCAATATCAAGAATGTGTATCATTAGCTTGTGTCTCCTTGATGTGCTACCGATTGGAACAACAACAAAACAAAACAAAACCAACTAATCAAGTCGCTAATTTATCGTTAAACAAACAGTGCAGCCATTATCGCTAGTCCGAGCTGTTAATCTAGTGATAATATATGTCTAGATCTTCAAAATTTACATTATTGTTTTAATTGGTTAAATGTGTCTGGCGTCACCTTGACCGGTAAGCTTCATTAGCATAGTCAGTTCGTTAATACTGACAATAACACTCATTGAAATTAAATTAAAAAATTTCAAAAATTACCGATAATCGATAATATCGTTTGTAAAGATCTTGATCTTGATTGGATACGATGTTGCGTCCGGAGACATTATTACATCGCGCGTGCGTCAATATTTAAATATTACTGGGCCCCCTTACTATATCAGCGAATGATCTAGCTGGTTCCTGTGCAGGTTGAGTCTTGTTGGTGATGTCTGGTGGTAAAAGGTTCCAATCTTTGACTGTTTTTGGGAGAAAGCAGAATTTCAGTATATCGTCTTTGCTGGAAGTCTGAGATAATGCTGAATATGCATGTTCTAAGTAGTTGTTCTTAATAGTTGTTGAAGGTTATCAGTTGGAATTTCGACTAGATGATGTACGCCTTTACCAAATAATATTAATCTGTTCTATTTTCTTCTTTCTTTTAGTGGTTCTAATTTTGTCTGTTTAAGTATAGTTGTCATACTGCCTTGTTCGTAGTTGTAGAATGATGTAATAAATATAGCGGCCCTTTTCTGAACTCTTTCCATTTTTTCTTGTAGGTAAAATTGACGTGGGTCCCAGGCTGTGCTGGCATATTCTAAGACAGGTCTAATGAGTCCTTTATATGCCTGTAGCTTAACTTCCATGGGGCATGATGACAGGTTCCTTTTTAATAATCCCAGTGTTCTATATGATTTGTTACATACTTCCTCTATGTGTTTCCCCCAATGCAAGTCGTTCGTGATGTTCACTCCAAGATATTTTATTGATGTTAGGAATTCCAGTTCTGTGCCTTTCAGAGTATATTTATATTCTATGGTCTTCTTTTTGCGGCTTAAGGTCATCATGTTACATTTGACAGGTTAGAACCTCATTCCCCATGATGCTGCCCATTTTCCTAAGGTGTCTATATCTTTTTGGGGCTCTTCCCAGTCGTTGGAGTTGTTGATTTCCCTGTAGCAGACACAGTCATCTGCAAATAGTCTAATTTCTGATGTAACATTATCTGCTATGTCGTTGATGGGGACGAGGAATAGTATTGGCCCCAGCACTGTTCATTGAGGGACTCCTGACACTACTGACGACTCTTCAGATTTACATCCATTTACAACGACACATTGCTGTCTGTTGGACAGGAAGGAATCTATCCAGTTCATGATGTTTTTTGGTACACCATATCTGTGAAGTTTGCTTTTTAGTAGCTCATGTGGGACTGTATCGAATGCCTTTTCGAAGTCTAAGATGAATATGTCAACCTGTTGCCTGTTGTCGATGGCTGTAGCCCAATCATGGATTACGCTTACAAATTGAGTCTCGCAGCTGTGATTTTTCCTAAAGGCGTGTTGTCTGTTGTTGAGAATGTTGTTTTTTTCAAAGAGCTGCATCAGGTTTGAACAAATGATATGCTCCAAAAGTTTACATAAAATGCACGTGAGTGACACCGGCCTGTAGTTACTTGGGATATATCGATCGTTCTTCTTAAACAGTGGACATATGTTGGCCTGTTTCCATTCGCTAGGTATAGATCCCGTGTCAATGGACTGCTGGAAAAGATGAGCCATAGCTTCAGAGAGTTCAGAAGCCAGTTATTTTAGCACTCTTGGATGGATGTTGTCTGGACCCTTTGCTTTGGTAATATTCAATCCTTTTAGTATTTTTTCTACTCCTTTATTCGTGACTATGATCTTACTCATACTTTCTGTTGTTGGTTGATGGTATGCTATTAATCGTACTCTGGACGTGTGAAGACGCTGGTAAACTGATGATTGAGGGTTTCGGCTTTGTCTCTGTCGGTTTCTGCAGATTTATTGTCTTTTGTCAGGAGAGGTGGAATTCCCTGTTTGTCTGCCTTTTGGTTGTTTATATATTTCTATATATATCTTCTATAAGGTTGTTAACATAGGTGTTGTGTGCCTCATTTACTTCCTTATTTACTGTTTTTCGTAGTTCTTGCCATTTTCTCTTAATTCTACTGCTGTTGGTCTTCTTGGAATTTGCATGGGTTAGATTACGTCTTCTGATCAGGGATTTTATATGGTTGTTTATCCATGGTAATGATTGTTTTCCTTTTGAAGTTTTCGATGGTATGTTCTTCTCAGTTGTTTCCATGATGAAATTTTTGATCATTTTCCAGTTTTCTTCTACAGTCCTGTTGTGATGATGATCATTGAAGTATTTATCTTTTGTAAAATTGTGTGTGTCTTCTCTCATTTGGTTGTAGTTTCCCTTTGAGTACTGATAGTATGCTCTTTCTGGTCTAGTTTTCCTTGGTGCTTTGTACGTCAGTGTTCCCATAACCATGTCATGGTCGCTTATGCTATCCGGTGATTTGATGTCAGTGAATAGTCCAGGTAAGGTTGTTATCAGGAGATCTAGTGTGTTTCTTTCTCTCGTTGGAAATAGTACTAGCTGTTCGGCACTGGCCTCATTCATGATGTCAATTAGAGACTGACCATCACTATCCGCCAAACACGAGTTTGAGTCCTTGTTTAGCATTGTTTGCCAGTTTATTTTGCGGTAGTTGAAGTCGCTTAGTACATGTATGTATGGCTGTTGATGTGTCTTACCAAGCTGCTTGATTTTGTCAAATTGGTCCTTGAGTAGGAAGATGTTATCCGCTGGGGCATCTGGTGGTCTGTGCCAGCTTCCTATGTAATCATGTTTGCCTTGTATGTTGATTTTACACCATATTGATTCTGATCCGTTTTCTACTTGCCTGAGAGGTGCTAATTTAAGATAAGTTTTTACTAGTAGCATTGTTCCTTCGCCATTCGCAGTTCTCTCATTACGGTATATGTTGTATTCTAAACACTCTGGTACGAGTTCATTTGATTTCATGTTAGAGTCAATCTTAGTCTCCTGTAGAGCAACTATATCAGGATTTTCTGTTGATAAATATGCCCTTAGCTCAAGCTTTTTCCCTCTGATTCCATTGATATTAATTGAAACCATCATGATCTTGTTGATGTTTCTACATTTATGCTGTATTTTGTCTGGTATTCTATTTTCCATGAGTATTTGATATGGATTACTAGTTTCAATGCCAGATGACCTGCTTGAAAATGATGTTGATAAATTTGCTGTGTCGCAAATAGGGAAAATCCATGTACAGTTGGTGGCTTGTATGACTTTATAATCGTCATCAGATACTGTTGCGCATGAAGTATGTATCCATGTTTTGCATTTGTCGCATTCGATGGCTTGGTCATAATTATGTACACTTCCTGAACATAGACCACATGGTGCTATGCAATTTGAGCAGTACCACTTATCGTCACTTTTTTGTAGTTTGATGTAGGTCTCCTTATCTATACCTGTACATCGTGCGTGGATCCATCGATCGCAATCATCACATTGCATAGCTTTATCATTCCGCTTTACAAGTGTTTGGCAGATCCCGCAGCTATTCGTAGCCGGGACAGGATTTGACTCTATGTCGCCTGACAGCAATAATAAGGTCTTTATGAGTAGATGAAATGGCTGATTCTGTTTTAACCGGATGTACCAAGGTTTTATACGTCCATACTCAATAGAATTTAGGTAAAGTTGTACATACTTGTCTGTCTGTGCTACTGTAGCAAATACCGATCTGCGCTGTTCTAGTTGCTGTGTGTTAACATACTCTGTGTTACCACGATCTGCTTCGACCCATTTTCCACATAGGCATAAAATCAACGTAATGTTTATCAGAAGTTTTGGATGCATTCTTGTTCTCCGACCCTGATAGGATTACCACACCTAAACGGCCGGAAAACAGATCAAAGACAAAATGTACAAACAATCAATTACATGTTTTTCTCTAGAAAATATGAGAAGAAAGAAATATTGTCCATTAATTTAAGCAGTTAGTATTAAAATAAGTCAGGCGTTTTGAAAAAGAAAAATATACGGAAGTTGGATTTAGGATTTCAAACACTTCTACAATGTCATGTGATATATTATGTATTTTGTTACGTGACATTTACATACTTTGTCGAAGTGTTTGAGGATTTTTCTCTGCATCGTTTCACAGATGATATGGCGTTATTCGACGGAATTGTGTGTCATTTGATACACTATCACATTCCACGCTACAACTTTAAATAAAACCTTACACCGAGGCGAAAAAAATGTCGTCTAATTTTGAGCACAGAAAATCAACGCTACATGACGTGCATTCGCCCACTATTAACCTCGAAAGCGACTTGAATGCTATTTCATATGAAGGGTATCTGCCGTATTTCCACGATACAATTGACATAGCCTCCAAAATAGGTTGAACGCTAATCTATACAAAAGATACACACGTGTCCCCACATAACTGGCAAAGCGTAGGTAGTAGTTGTAAAAAGATTGATATAACATCGACAGTGGCTCGAATATAAGCACTAAAGGTCTAAAATTCTCGAATCTGACAATACAACTAGACATGTTTGAAAACAGCTCCAACATAAACACATACGACAATGTTTCTGTATATCCACGACACACCTGACATATAAATTTGAAAGCAACTCAAAAACTAGTAAATACGAAAACTACACCTTATGCACCATGCAACTGACAATTTGGGAAATAGCTCGAATGTGTACGGATACGTCGAATTCTGTCGTATCTACTCGCGATGCAACTGGTATAACATCGAAAGTAACTGGAATGCCTGCAAAAACTAATAGATGTAATTGTAGTCGCCTTTCTAGTTTTATATTTTCAATGGATAATTTCTTTTTAATTTATGACCATTCATATGCAAGGATTGTAAATGTTAGACTGTTTAAATAGTAATGTAAATATTAGATAACACAATATAACGGGTGTCTTGCGGTTGTTTTTTAACGTGGGTGTATTTGGCAAGGTGTATATAAATCGGCACTCAAAAATATATCATTTAACCTCCCTGTAATATTGGGAAACAGATTCTTTTCACAGTAAGTTTTTTGTGTGTATTTTGTACAATATCTTATTTGCTTTGAAGCCTTAGATACAAATATCACATCACTATGTCATTAACATTATAATAAAATGCAGTGTATAAAATATTATAACAAATATTACTATTTTATTTTGTTTTAGATATTTGCAAATACTGTACAAACAGTCAAACAATTTAGTGATTGTTTTTTAAGGCCAACTCAACAATTTTTCAGCTATATCATTTCGAGCACACATTAGTTTTTAATGAGATGATGATGATGTCCACTGTATACTACACTACAACGCTTAGTTGGATTTTTATACTGCTGGCTCATTGAAACAACAATCCGCGGATTGGCATGTCGCCTTATCCTGATTCCGAACCAACCAGTCTTTGTTCTTTCTTCTTAATGCTGCGTGCGTACTTAGCAGAGAAGCAACAAATACCAATTTTATAGCACTTGATTTGATTCTAAAAAGACAGCTGGCACTCTTCTATGACTAAAACGAGACTACATTATATGTTGACCGTTATTTTATGCAGATTCGAACATGAGTAGCATATATTCCAGTAGATTCCGATACCACAGAACTACTAGACTAACTTTTCTTACATACTCTGACGTCATTAATCGTCATGGCAACAGATACAGACTGCCATCCCGTGTATCAC
Organism: Gigantidas platifrons; assembly: GCA_002080005.1. Classification (NCBI taxonomy): domain Eukaryota; kingdom Metazoa; phylum Mollusca; class Bivalvia; order Mytilida; family Modiolidae; genus Gigantidas; species Gigantidas platifrons. The sequence continues at coordinate 39,308 of MJUT01033353.1, forward strand.
GAACAACGTACCATGACGGCAGAAGACCTACCATTGACAAACCAGGTATTTGCTTAAGTGTATAACATATCATTATCGGTGTATAATATCACCGTAGCCATCCCTTTATAAAAAGGGAATTTGTTATATTAGGAAATATTTTCCGCCAAGTTGTTTCATTCCTAACCTCTTGTTTGCTGTCTTGTCCTTTTTCATTTTGTCATTGCATTGTCTGTGCTTCTTTAATTTAGGTTTTTTTTATTAACCCTTTGGGGTCTTCAAACCGTCAAATTGTATACGACCTCATTGAAAACAACTAGAAATGCCAAGATTTATATTACCGTATTTAGGATTGCATAATGCGCAGGATTTTACCCAGATTATTTATTTTGTAGGAGGGATGCGCATTATAGACAAGAACAATGTGTTTCACTCTTTTTCAGACCGGAAAATTACATGTCGCCATTTTTTTTCCGGTTTTTTTATTTAAAGTCGTCTGTTTCGTATTTTTATATTTGACACTATCCCACAAAAATAATGAATTAAATAAAATGAGCCTAATAATGTATTAATTAGTGATGAATTACAACTGTCTTGTGAAATCGTTTTTGTAAAGGTTTACCTTTGTTCGAGAATAAAATCAATACACCAATTGTATGTATTACGTGACAAGATAGTGTGACCGACCATGCGTAAAATAATCAATACTGTGTTGCCGATAAGAATAGAATCAGCGTGTATAAGTGTCATAATCCATTATCCACGATATAGACTGTCAGGCTATGTTTATATAAGTAATTAAAGATTGAAATAAAAAGAAAAGAAACAATAAAATGGATTTGTCAATTTTAATCATATCAATAATAATCTGATTAACAATAAAGGTAATAATTATGACAAAATTGTATCTAACAGCACAAATGTTTATGAGCACTAATATCAAATTTTAATGTATTTTAAAACCCATCATTCTTCATCTGTGTCATCTGTGTCGTCTTCTCTGTAAAGATGGTACATATCACGCAGAATAGATAGTGGTATGTTGTCTTCATCATCGTAGTAAACGTCATTATCATCACCTTCACAATCTGTGTTTTCGTTGTCACTTTCATCTTTTTCTGGCCACACGAAGTCGTCTTCAGATCCATCTAATGCGTTGGAGATCGTACACTTCTTAAAATATTTTCTTTCATGATAATATTTATAAAAAAAACAACTCACCCATGGCTTGGATGCTGTTCCCACTTTAAATTACAAGGCATTGTTTGTAGTTTATTGATGATCGTTAATTAGTAGGGTCAATTTTAAAAGATAAAAAAAAATCGATTGTCGTCGCTCTTTGATGTATGTAACAAAAATATTTGCAACTACTCACCACAAGCGTTGCAATGTTTAACAATCTAATCTAATAAGTGATAATTATTGATTGCTTTTATTTGATCTTTAATTATTATCACCGCGGAATTAATTATTATATATGTATAACCTAATTGCGGT